>ML783699.1:304649-323245 GCA_009831015.1 Picea engelmannii
TTACAACTAATGGCCTAAAGCCGACATAAATAAAATAACATTACTAATCTAATATGCCCCAATTAAGGGGTAATAAATAACATTACTAATCTAATATGCCCCAATTAAGGGGTAATGAGCCAATATTAGGGCTTAACATATTGAAGAAATAATTTGGTGTAAATTTGTGATTTCAAGAAGTACCCCATATCATTAACAAAGTACAGAGGGTATTGGGTACATTAAAAATTTCGTCACATAATCTTGGGGCTCAAAGAGAATGACCCTAAAAGAAGATGCTCACCTACCATTAATGACCTCTTAGATTGGGAAAATATTAGTTAAATACAAATTGGACAACCCACTAACCCCATAAAAACTTGGAGATCAACCATCATGCATTAGGCACAAGCAAAGCCTATAAAAATAATTTTCACATTAGAACAAAAGATCAAGAAATAACATACCATCAAGCTGCTTTAATTTTGAGAGAGTTAATCCCTTTCATTGCATAATTTTTGTTGACTCCATTTTGGGAGGATCAATCACACTAATTCCATTTCTATTTTCTACCCTCATTCTCTTTGTCTTTATAGACATAATCGTAAGCTCTAGATTTGGGGAGGAAAGCAATATATGCCTAGTGTTGAGATTCTATAATCCACAATTGATGCGCTCATTGTACTAAAAGAACTATTGGATTTACTTTTTAGTTAGGACCAAGGCATATTGCCACTTGTGAATGAATAACATCCAAGCAAGTTATGTTGGTTTCCTCCATTTTCCATCTTGGTTTGTGTTGAATGAACTGATGGATCTATGTTTGCATGCATGCCCATTTATTTTCCATCTTGTGGATACATGTATTAGGAAAGTAGTTTCCAGCCTCCTCTTATCACTCATTTTCATGTTCTTTTGCATTATGTCTCCTAAGAATGGAAGAATGATTAAGACACCCTTCTACATTAGCTCAATGAATTTTATATCTAGAAGTATTTAGTAAATGTTTTCCTATCACCACATATAATACAAGCACAATCTTTGAAAAATTGCAAAGGAAAGCACTGTGCACCACCTTGTGTTTGCAATAAATCCAATATGAGCCTCATGTAGATATATTTTTAGGACATCTGAGGGTATCCCATCCTCTAGTCCAAGAATTGGCTATAAGACCTAGAGTGGTACAGGAAGGTGCTCCTGTGCATTATGCCTTGGTATTTTCTCTTGTGAGATCAAGGATGACTTGGGGGACAACATAAGAATTGGCGTCATTGTCAAGGACTCTATCTTAGTATACTCCATATGGTTTGATTTTTAGTCAAAGAGGCAGTAAGATAATAGATGGATTGTGATAGTTGCTCCAAAATATTTCAAGTTTTGGCACACTATCGAGTTGTACCTTCACAAAAGAGGTCTCATGCCTTGGCCATCCCTAACAAGGATTATTTTCTCTAAGCCAAGGAAGTGATGTGAGAAGGTGACTCCACTCAAGCAACTTCATTGGGGAGGATATTCCTTGAAAAGCTAAATTCAAGAACCATAATTACAAGGTCTAACTCAAAAGGGTGGTTAGCAACTCCACTATCAGACCCAAACCTCATATGGTGAAAAAAGAAAAGGTTTCCAAGATAAATGCCAAGTAGATAGTGTGGCTTCATTATTCCTATCTCAACTTTTGTCTCTATGTTTGATAATATTCATAGTATAAATTTTCATGCCCTTAGACTATCTAGTGATTAATGTACAAAAGTCATTTCCTATCAATATTCACCTTAGGTCAACCTTTCTCAAAGGCCCCTCTCTTTTGACCATTCAAGGAGGTTGGAGACTCAATTTTTGCACAAAGCTCCAATAGGAAAAATGGATAATATAAGGCTAATCCAATCACCTTGTAGGTTCATTTCATCTCCCCAAGTTGTGGTTATCCCTACTCTACAAGAATTTTTCCTTTCTATGACCCAACCTATTGTTGATATCCAATGTCAGCCTCTGATTCAAAATCCAAACCCTCCTTTGGCTAGACCAAACCCCCTTAATCCCCAACTAGTTGCAAGATTCAAACCTCTAATCCTACCACTTGTAGGCCAGTTAAGGGATCTACTTGATGGCTATCTCAAAGTCATACCTAGATTTAATTGAGAGAATTTTCTTTCGATTGAAGATCACCTCACTACCTTCCAACACCACACATATAAATTCTTTGTGGAAGTCAATGATGTATTTTCCAAAAATAACTCCCATTCTTTAGAGGGGAAGGTCGAGAAGTGGTTCATGGATTTGCCCAATAACTCCACAAGGTACTAGGGACAATTCCATGATTTTTTTTGAAGTGATCGGGCGTCAAGAAAGACAATATATATTATTTGATAGAGTTTGATACCCTTGAGAGGAACAATGGGGAGACTACCCTTAAATTCACCGGTATGTTCTATAAGCTCTATCATAACATCCTTGATATAATTAAGACATATTAGCCATCTTCCATGGTAGACATACACTGTTTCTTTTGAGTCTGAGTTTTCCTTACACCTAAAAGAGAAAAAGTCAACTAACATGGATGTTCTGTTTAATGATGTTGATGATTTATATAGTAGCATAAGGGCCTTAAGTATACAACTTAAGACCATATATGACCCCTTTGAGAGAACACATTTCCTTGATAGGAGGAGAGGAAAGGAGCTCGAAGCCCAGTTTCTGCTAGCCATAACCCTTTATCATTTGAAGAAGTGACCAAAGTGCCAAGGTATATGAGGCAATGATCTAACTAAGGTTGAACAAGGGAAATTTACCCACTCTTCTCTAGGACCTATTCCCAGAGATGGAAATCATACTGTCATAGACTAGCCTCCATTTAGAAGGCCCCCTAATGTGCTACAAAGGGAAGATAGACCATAAGAACAAGATCCCCCACAAACATCTATAGGACATACCAACACGATAATATCTTCCCCTCCTTATTGATGAGCCAAAGAATCACAAAACTATACGAGCTACTAAATTCCTACACTTCTACTTAAATTATCAACTAGGGGAGCGTAATCTTGTGAAGTTTTGTGCATTGTTTATGAAAACCTCAAGGATTTAAACATTGTTGATTAACTTTGTATTTCTAATTTTAGTTAATGGAAACTACATGTTTTATTATGCATTTATTCTATAGTGATAAACCTAATCTAACATGTGTTCAGGTATTTTGTAGCACGAGTTGTCCATCCATGCAATGCCTTTGGATATTTCATCTAATGCCTCAAAATCCCTTTACTCTTCAGAAATGGAAACATAATGGTAGAATTTAAGCGACCATTGATTAAAAAATAAACATTTACGGGAATAAATGCTAATTGTTGAAGAAAAAACTCAATGCTACAAAGATAAAGTTGTTCTACAATGCACTAAATATTATAACAATTCCTCCTACCAACCAATAGGTCATGATATGTTTGTGAAGGGGTTTAAACAAGATGAATAAAAAATTCTAAATATTGAATTGAAAACATGAATGATTCCTCAACCACTGGAGAATAGAAGATGCTAATTTGAGGAATTATAACACACCACACTGAATAAAAATGCAAATGAAAAATATACACAAGAAGGTGTATTCACTAGCAATCTCTTCAAGTGGGCCCCAACTTGAAGAGAAATAATGAACCCTTGTAAAAGATCTTAGCTCGACTCAAAAGAACAATGGATTTATTTCATCAATAAATACTTCTAGATTACAAACTCTAGTTTGCATCTTTTATACCACTAACACTAGCTGTGAGCAATTCAGAATCTACCATAATTTAAGCTACGTATGAGTATATTTATAATGGATATTTATTGGATCCCTTAATATGGATAGGGATTTCCAAGGCTTGATACAACTAGTCTTACCCCCAAAATCACTAGTTTCCTCACACCAAAGATCTGTCATTTTGGTGGGATACTAAGGAAACTGATTCCGGGACACACAATCCTTCTTATTCAATTAAGTCAATGGGTTTCTATAGGGGTTTACAAGGCCAACTCCCTCCTTAATATTTTGATGTTTGGACAACATGAGGAAGACATTCTCTTAGATTAATAATTAATAATATAATTATTGATTACTAAATACTATATATAATAAATAAATGATAATAATAAATAGTTATTGATTATCCAAGGGACACATCCTTTCATGGATGGTCACCATATGTTCCCTATATATGGAATACTCATCATTGTAAGAATATCTCGATTATATCTCATATGAAGAAAAACAACATGGTATCAGAGAAACACTGGGCTAACTCCCTCACAGAGGGCCCAGGACCTTGAAAGAAAGTTGCTTTTATTTTTTGTTGTAACAGTGTGAGAGATATGAATGCACATGATCCATCAGAGGGAGTTGATAAATGGATCTAGTTCACCTTTTGATCCAACAAGTCTAAGTTTTTTAATGTGTTCTTCTCTGCTGTTTTTGAGCTGTGAGAAATGAGACTTTGATGTCGAGGTCTTAGTCTATTGGCTAGCTATGCGTATGTAGAAAGGGCGGACCAGAGACAAACATGTTCCTTGTCATTGGAATCACTTCTTCCCAGGCCATGGCGAAGATATTTCCACTGAGTGATCCCTAGTTTCATGTGCCAACAAGGGGATTTCACCACCGGGAGTGATACCGAAGGCGGTTCCATCTATGGTTCCAAGTTCCTTGAAAATAATTTCATAAAGACTCCCATCCGACCGGGAATCCTGTTGATGGAAAATGATGACAAGAATACCAACGGGATCCCAATTGGAATGGTTTAGTTTTCTTCTGAGCAAAGGTCCAGAGGATGGGCAACATGTATTTTTCTCCAAAAAAACCAAGATGCGAAGCTGTGAATGTATTCAAAGCCCCGTTGCCATTGCCATCTACAGGACACACAAATAATAGGGTAGTATAGCCATTTGGTGAAAGAAATCTATGGTTGATCGCTTCAAAGCACTGATATCAGTATTGTGCTTTCTATTCCTGTTAGTTTGAGCTCAAATTTGTGTTCTTTCTGTGCCAATTTGCTCAAAATAATGGAAAAGGAGTGGGACTTAAAAAAAGCATGAGTAGGGTTTCAAACCGGTTGAATGGGTCGCCCTCAACAGAGGTAAGGCGAAGCTTGTGGTGATAATCTAGGAAAAGGGCCCCACATGTTTGTGTGAGGTTATTAAGAGTTTTATGTTTTATGGGTCACCCTCATTTTCTTGTCATCACACATAAAGGTGAAAGGGTTACTAGTCTCAAGCTAGAACTTTTGGGAGAGACATCTATTGCTAGAACTTCTTATAATGTCCTAGCTCTTAAGGAGTGTGTATATAAGAGGAAGAAGGTCTTTGTTGAAAATTTGCTTGCAATGATTTTATCTACCAATCGATAAGTCTATCTAAATATAAATTTTGGGAAGAGATCATTGAATGATGCAAAATATGCAAAGAACGATATACTAGGGAGAAATCTCGACATGCGATAAACTTTTAATTGTCGGGACAACTATTTTTCCATGACGTTGTCTAATGGTTGTGACCAAAAGTGAAGCACTGACACTTTGAGAATGAGAGAAATTACAGTTGCAACGTAGTACCTTTGTGGCTCTGTGAGGGAGAAGCACTGGTCAATTGCTTCCCATGAGATCGTATAGACCATTGAAAAGACATAGAGAGAGCCAAAGCCAATGGAATTGCTCCCAGAGATGTTGAGGAAGCATGCATGGAAACAGTTCCAGTGTAGTAGAGGCACTCCTAGAGAGGGAGGCGGTACCGCATCCAGAGGGAGAAGAGATTGAGTTACCTCCAGAGAAGGAGGAAAAACTACCTTCAGTGTCAGAGGGAGTAGAGACAGAGGATGATTCACCTCTAGCTCCAGAGACAGTGTTGATGTTTTTTAGTTTCATGAGACATTGGTTTGATGAGGGAACCTCGGTATATCAATTATGGTCCAAGATGACTTAGCGTGATTAACATTTACCTATGTTTCTGTATGAAAATGCATTCATGACTACAGTGTATGTTTAGAACATAAGTCCTCATAAGACTTTGAGGAACATGATGCCCAAGGAGGCCTTCACCGGAGTGAAGCCTAAGGTTGGACACTTCAGGATATTTGGGTGTCCAGTATAGATTCATGTACCCAAGGAGAAAAGGATCAAGCTAGATCCTTCAGGCATAAAGGGTACATTTGTGGGGTACAATGAGTCTTCGAAGGCATACTGGATCTACATCCCTAGTCAAAGACAGATTGAGGTGAGCATATATGTTACCTTTGAGGTGGAGGTATCCTTTAAGAGATCTAGAGGATCTCACATGGAGATTGATCTAATTGATCTTGTTGATCCTGTAGCTCTAGTTGATGTTCCTAGAGATATTACAATGGGTCGGAAGAGACCTACATGGGCTCATCAGACTTTGCAGGATGCAGATGGATATGAAACTCCTCATGGTACCTTCCGAGTGAGCAAGAGACCTTAGAGATATTCATGCTATGTTGCAGCTATGAGCCACATCATTCATTTTGAGCCTTCGTGTTATGAGGAAGAAACTAGTCATCCAATATGGAGAGATGTCATGATGGAGGAGTATCAATCCATCATGAAGAATGATGCGTGGGATATTGTTCCGAGACCTGAGGGGAAGTTTGTAGTGAATTCAAAATGGATCTACAAGATCAAACACACAGTTGACGGGAGCATCGAGAGGCACAAAATGAGATTTGTTTCTAGAGGATTCTCTCAGGTGGAGGGAATAAATTATGAGGAGACATTTGCTCTTGTTGCTCGATACACTTCTATCTGGATGATTATTTCCCCTACAACATCAATGGGGTGGAGATTACATTAGATGGATGTAAATATGACCTTTCTCAATGGAGAGATTGAGGAAGAAGTATACATCGAGCAACCAGATGGTTTTGTGATACATGAAAAGGAGTCTCATGTGTGTAGGTTGAAGAAGTCCTTGTATGGACTCAAGCAACCACCTCGAGATTGGTATGTGAGGATTGATGGACACCTGATGATTTTGGGCTTCATAAAAAGTGTTGTCCATCCCATCCTGTACTACAAGACTGTTAATGGTGAGGCCCTAATTTTGGTCCTCTACGTTGATGATTTATTCCTCACCCGTACAGAGAGCCTTATTGCTGAATGCAAGTATGCGTTGGAATCTAAGTTTTAGATGAAGGACCTTGGTATGATGCACTACATATTGGGACTAGAGGTGTGGTAGAGAACTGATGAGATCTTCCCAAGTCAGGGGAAGTACATAGTTGAGATATTGAAGAAGTTTCAGATTCTGAACTTGAAGCCTGTGGCTACACCATTGGTGATGAATTTGAAGAAACTAAGTGTGTCTTCTTCCGATTCTGATGAAATTGATCAGACTCTGTATAGACAGATGATTGGATGATTGATGTATCTGGTTAACACTAGACCTAATATTTGTTATGGAGTGAGTACACTTAGCCAGTTTATGAGTTAGCGGAGACAAATGCATTGGATTGCTACGAAGCATGTGTTGAGATACCTTCGAGGCACAATTGGACATGGTCTGAGATATAATTCCATTATTGACATGACATTGCAGGGATATACTAACTCGAATTGGGTAGGGAGCACAATGGATAGGAAGAGCACCTCTGGGTGTTGCTTCAGTTTGGGATCTGCCATGGTTTTCTGGTGTAGTAGGAAACAAACTTATGTGGCCTTGATCATCGTAGAAGCATAGTACATTGCATTGAGTTTGGAAGTCTGTGAAGTAGTGTGGCTTCACAAAATCCTTATAGATTTATTTGGACATGTGTTGGATTCCACTGTTATTCCAAGACATCATGCAAAGGGAGGAAGTACTGGTGTAGTACCTTCCTACATATGAGCAAGTTGTTGATGTTCTTACCAAACCAGGATGAAGTTCGAGTACTTCCATGACAGACTTGGCGTGGTAGAGAATGCCTCCCTCGTTGAGAGGGAGTGTTGATGTTTGCATATTCCTGAGACATTATCCATTACATACTCCTATGTGACAGATTTGAGTTGATCTATGATGACACTTATCCGAGAAGGGATAAGTGCGTTTGGGATTATAGCCCACCGTCCCTTGTGGAGAGCACATGAGGACACATCCCATGTGGAGAGAACATGAGGAAATTTCAAGGGATTTGACCTTGACGTCACACACTATGGGGATTTGACCCTAGTGTTTCTAGAGGAAGTAGCCTCTAGAATTCCACATGGGAGTGCCATGTGTAACAAACATTATCTAGATTATACTCCTCTGTGAATTGAGTTGAGTTAATCTGCGAGGACACTTATCTGAGAAGGGATAAGTGGGGCACTTATCCGAGAAGGGATAAGTGTGTTTGGGCTTATAGACCAACGTCCCTTGTGGAGGGCACATGAGGACACATCCCTTGTGGAGAGCACATGAGGACATGTCAAGGGAGTTGAACTTGACATCACACACTATGGGGAGTTGACCCTAAGTGTTATTAGAGGGAGTAGCCTATAGAATTCTACATGGGAGTGCGATGTGTGACAAACCTTTTGCTACTATGGCGGTTGCGTACCATTGGCATAGATTGTGTGTCTTTGGACAATAGTTGTAGTTGTGTACTACTATTGAAAGATACCTCCCTGGCTAACCTCCCTGGCTAAGAGGGCGTTTTGATGTTTCAACATCGAGCGAACCTTCTCCCAGATTGTGCTACAGACCAAGGGAGTTATGATACATTTATCATAAAGGTGCACTTGTGGTAAATGGGCCCAGACATAGTCCTTCCTTGATCATGACAAGGAATAATATGGACTTGAGGTGGTTGAAGTGCTTTCCACGTGTTAGTTAGCATCAGGCTGACATTCACTCACATATGTGTACTTGTGGTGAAATATCCTGGTGTGGTCTTTGTACTAGTCATGGTGATTTGAAAAGGAATGATAAAGAATCAAGATGCTATATGCTATTACATGCAGACCCAGAGTGAGCCTAATATTAGAGAGAGTTAATTGGCTCAGAGGGAGGGTTGCAGAAGGAGTTTCTCCTCGATTTAGGTGGGAGAGAGACGTCTCCCAAGAGTCCCAGACAAGTTTCATGAGTCTAGGGTGAAGTTTGTATACTTCAAAGACTAGCTTGGAATGATGCAAAGTGTCTCCCTCGTTGAGAGGGAGTGTTGATATTTGGACAACATCGAGAAGACATTCTCTTAGATTAATAATTAATAATATAATTATTGATTATTAAATACTATATATAATAAGTAAATGATAATAATAAATAGTTATTGATTATCCAAGGGATGCATCCTTTGATGGATGGTCACCATATGTTCCCTATATATGGAACACTCATCATTGTAAGAATATCTCGATTATATATCATATGAATAAAAACAACATAATCGACCAACTTGATGGGCTGCTATGGATCTCGGGTTCATATTGCCTTTTGCTCAGGCTAGAGAACTACTGAAAGTGCATGTTTATAGGTTCATTGTCATATCGATCAAGCCATAGTGGTGGGTCAAATATATGTGCCTTATTCTTCTAATGAATAGTTTCCACCTATAAACTGTTAGTATATTTAGACACTTAGGAGTTAGTTAAGATCAACTTGGTCTAATGTATCGTAAGGTAAAAGTGTGTTTCTTAGTGTGTTTCTTTAGTATGCATTAGTATGCATTTGTAGTTAGGTAATCCGACGGTCATGATATTTTCTCGACATAGAGTGATCCAACGACTCATGTTATCCTCGATTTTAACAACTACATTGATCCATGGTTTAACACCTGATTGGTCCATGATCTCTATTTAAAGATCATGGAGGGTTATTTGTCGATGATCAATTGTGAGAAACTCTCTTGTAAATATTTCTGTGATATTTTCTTTTGGATTAATAAATTTATCCAAGTGGCCAAGTTGGTTGGGGCCATGGATGTTTCCCCACAAGGGTTTTACCACATAAAAACATTAGTGTGTTGGTCTTTAATTTGGCAGTGTAGCATGGGCTCACATTCCCGATGAGAAAATGAAAGCTTTACAACCTAAAAGTGAGAAGTGTATTTTTATTGGTTATTCTGAAGATGCCAAAGGTTACAGACTTCTTCAACCTCATTCTAATGAAATCATTATTGGAAGAGATGTTAAATTTGATGAAAATATCTTGGCTTGCGAGCCTAATTCAACGTTTTTGCCTTCTTCGACCTACGAGCCATATTCAACATTTGTGTCATATTATGTTCCTATTTTGGTATCATCTTCTTCATATGATGATAGTGTGAATGAAAATCCACCTCCGCCTACTCACCTTCCTCCATATGAGCCCATTGAACATGAACCTTCACCAACATCACAACTTCCTAGATGGGTCCGTTCAACACGAGAAGCAATTAGTGATATTGTCAGTGATCCTTCATATCAACGTCGAACACTTTCATAGGTCCAACGAGCCTCTTCTCTTTTGGCTCAAGTTTCAGAGACTCATGACCCAAAAACATTTGTAGAAGCTTCAAGTCATCCATATTGGGATACAATAGTGAATGAAGAGTATCACTCTTTAATGATGAACAATACTTGGGATCTTGTATTTGTTTCAAAAGGAAGAAAACTTGTCAGATGTAAATGGGTGTATAAAACTAAGTATGCATAAGATGGAATTGTTGAAAGACACAAGGCTTGTTTAGTTGTCAAAGGATTCTCCCAAGTTGAAGGCATTGACTATAATGAAACATTTTCCCCTGTAGCCAAAATGAATTCCATCTGCCTTGTTCTATCCCTTGCAACGTCACATAAATGGGAGGTCCATCAAATGGATTTCAAATCCACCTTCTTGCACAGGGATTTATAAGAACAAATCTACATGGAACAAACTCCTGGCTATGTCTAGAATGGCTTTAGCTTTGTTTGTCGCCTTAATAAATCTCTTTATGGTCTTAAGCAAGCTCCCCGAGATTTGTGTGCTAAAATGGAAAACATTCTTCTTCACAATGACTTTTCTAGATGCGATTCTGTGTTGATTTTTATAGCTTCGAGAGGTATTTTCACTAGAGGCCAAGGTGATAGGCATGTGGAAATTTTCATTGGCACCAATTTTGAATTTAATTTTAGTGAATTCGGTCTATAAATGTGGCTAGGATCCTATGGGCAAGTTGATGGGATTTGTGGGTTTGTGTGGGGGCACCACACCCACAAAGAGGATTAAATTAATTGTTGAGTTTAGGAAGGGCTCCTAAAATCTCTCATTGGAATCCTATATAAAGGAGATATGTTATTGTGACATTATATCATTATAGTGGAAGAATGGAGTTAGCATAAGTGAGCCTGCACTTGTGCTAGGAGGTTTGGTGATTTCAACATAGGGAAATTCTGCTAGGGTGGAAAATCTGGCCTAAGGTTGAGGACTCTCTATTTTCTGTTCTTGGTAGGGAAAGGCACACCTTGCATGTGGGAGAGAGAGACAACCTTAGATGGAAGATATTGTATGAAGTGGAGTGAGTCATACAAAGTGTTCGTATAGTTTTTCGCATGTATGCAGGTTGCAGTGGGAAAAATCGCGTATGTACACGGGTTGTTGTAGGAACACTCACGTACATCCATACATGATATTCTGGGTAGGGGAAGGTCCCTACATGCTAATGATATGTGACCCTAACGGGTTGTACAAGTAGTCTGTAGTAGATTCATTGGAAAATAATATTTCCAGGATATTAGTCGAGGTTTGGTTTGTAGTAGATTTTGATAATATTGTATTGGCTGGGAGGGCTGGTTTTTCCCTTAGGATTTCTGATGATAACAAGATTACATAACTTAAATTGTGTTTCATATGGGTTGAAGATTCATCTATGATATTTTTTTGTTTCCGCTACGTATGTTTTGAGTAAAAAAATTTCAGTGTAGAATTGTTCCGTGATAACAACTAAGGTGTTACTATTGGTTCACTAGGAAGCAATTTCTTAGATTTGAAAATTAGTCACATAGAGTTGCAAGTGAAAAATTGACATGGTATCAGATCTTGGGATTTGAAGAGAAGGGGATCATATTGAGACACTTTTTTTGGCTACAACACTGGAAGAGTGTTGTACTTGTTCTTGTTCCAGGAAGGTCAATATGGTGAATACATTGAAACTTGAGGATAGTTTGGAAGGTGAAACCAACTTTCGAGCTTGGAAGGCGAGGGTTCTCCTTCTATTGGAGGAGATTGACCTCAAGGAGTATGTTGAGGATGTGGTTCCTAGCCCGACTGATCTAGTAGATTTGGGATTTCACAAGAAGAGGGAAGTGAAGACCAAGTAGGTATTGCTAGAGTCCGTGAAGGACCACTTGGTTCCCCACATTGTTGAGAAAGAAACTTTCAAGGATATGTATGATGCTCTGGTGGGTCTATACAAAAACAAGAATATTGGCAGGATGCTACACTTGAAGCATCAACTTCAGATTTTTAGGATGACCGGTGAAGACACAATTGTCAGTTACCTTATGAAGATTACTCAGATTTGAGATCAACTCACAACCATTGGTGAGACAATGCATGATGCTGAGTTGGTGAATGTAGCCTTGAGAGGTATTCCCAGGTCCTGGGAACCATTTGTGCAAGGGATATATGCACAAGACAAGTTACCATACTTTGACATATTGTATCCAGGAGGTGACCCGGTTAACATCCAAGGATGATATGGATTGTATGATGAAGAGTAGCAGTGATGAGAACTAGGCCCTTGCAATACACACTATAAAGGGCAGAAGGAGTTCTCAAGAAAGAAGAGGTCTGCCAGGGAGAAGGGCTTCTCATGAGAGAGAAGCATCTCCATAGCCGAGATGGAAGAAGGATATTAGTAAGATCATATGCTATGAGTGCCATGAATTTGGTCATTATGATTCATAGTGTCCACACCGGAGGGGAAGAGGAAGAAGGAAACATGCATCAACAATAGAGGTTTATGAGGTTGCAAACAAGTTCTAGAGGGAGATCCGGTTGGTCTCCGACCTTTCAAGGACTGTCTCCAATAGGGAAAGATGGTTGGTGGATAGCAGAGCATCTTGCCATATGACAGGTGCATGAGAGTTGTTTGACACTCTCATAGAGACTAGCTCAGAATTATTTTTGGAGCTTGGCACATGAGACAAACATTCAATACGAGGATTTGGTACAATATCAATTCGATTAGAGTCAGGAGAGGCACTAAGGATTTCAAATGCGTTACAGGTGCCAAAAATCAGGAGGACTGTTCTCTCAGTTTCAAATATTAAGATGAAGGGATATCATATATTGTTTCAAGAAGGATATGTATTGTTTGTGCCTAGACAGTCTAGCTTCAGATCAACAATAGTTCTTAGAGTTAGAGAGGAGAACCTATATAGGTCGAGGGGCCATCCTATGAGTATTGTGGCAAGTAGCAGCAGACAGGCAGATGAGGAGGAGAAGGTGGCCCCACGAGTGGTGAGCCAGGTGACCCCACCAGTGGTATAGGCTAAGAGGGAGTCAACCCTTAGGATCCAGAAGGGAGGAGTAGTCTCGCAGGGTAGTGCAGAGGACAATGTACATGGAGCAGATGGCCCCAGAGGTTGTACAAACTTAGAGGGATTTGGTTTTCATAAGGAACATGTGGTCTCAGAGTGAGCCTAACCTCAAGGATAGAAAATTGATTTAGAGAGAGATGGGCATCCAGAGGGACTTCCCCTTACGTTCAATTGGGAGAGAGAAATCTTCTAGGACAGAAAAACATGTGTCATGGGCGGAGGAAGCCAGAGAGGAGATTAAAAGGAAGGAGGATTCTAGGGCATGTGAGACCTCCATGGAGAATCCATGTATTTTAGTAGGTTATGCTACTGTGATAAATGAGGCCAAACATGATATTCAGAGGTAGGAGGCTTCTAGGGAATTTGATACATGTATGGATTATCCATGTGTTTTAGCAGGATTCACTACAGTGACCGAGGATGCAACCAATCATACAAATTTTTCCTCAGCGACCGAGGATGTGGCCAGTCAGACAGACTTTACTCAGTGACCGAGGATGTGGCCATTAAGACAAAATAGACAACTAGATGTGTTCCAGTGACCAAGGATGCGACCAATCAAACAAAATTGACTGTAGAACTTATCCTGGCAGTATTCGATGACCCATTTTCCATAGTGACAGAGGGAGTAGCCAATTTGGACTATTGGAGCATAAATGAGGTGGTAGATCCAAAGTGATATCTATTTTGAGCGACAATGGTGCATCCAGATGTTGGAGGATGAGATACATCCCTCACTAAGAGGGAGTGTTGATTTTTGTATCTTCGGTAGGTATTCTCACTGGAGGCCAAGATGCTAGGCATGTGGGAATTTTCATTAGCACTAGTTTTGACATTTGTTTCAATGAAATTGGTCTAGAAATGAGGCTAGGACCTCATGGGAAATTTGATGGGCTTTGTGGGTTTGTGTGGGGGTGCCACACACACAAAGAAGATTAAAAATATTATAATTAATTGTTGAGTTTAGGAAGGGCTACTATATTCACTCATTAGACTCCTATATAAAGGAGATATGTCATTGTGACATTAGATAATTATAGTGGAAGAATGGAGTTAGCATAAGTGAGTCTTCACTGGTGCTATGAGGCTTGGTCATTTCAACAAAAGGAAATTATGCTAGGGTGTCAAATCTGGACTAAGGTTGAGGAATTTCTATTTTGTATTCTTGTCAGGGAAAGGCACACCTTGCGTGTGGGAGAGAGAGAGAACCTCAGAAGGAATATATTGTATGAAGTGGAGCAAGTCGAATGAAGTGTTCGTATATTTTTTCGCATGTACGCGAGTTGCAGTGGGAACAATCACGTACGTACGTGGGTTGCTATAGGAACAATTACGTACATCCGTACAAGCTCTTCTGGGCAGGGGCAGGTCCATACAGGCTGATGACAAGTGACCTCAATAGGTTGTACAGGTGGTCTACAACATATTTGTGGGTAGATAATATTTATAGGAGATTTGCTGAGGTTTGGTTTTTTGATTTGTATGGTTATTGGAGAACACAGTTGTTCTTAGTTTTGATAATTTTGGAGGAAAAGGTTGTCCTCATATTTTGATGATATTGTATTAGCTAGGAGCGCTGGTTTTTCCCTCAGGATTTCTGATGATAACAAAATCACAAAACTAGAATTGGGTTTCATATGTGTTGATGATTCATCTCTGATATTTTGTGTTTTCGTTGCATATGTTTTCAATCAATAATTTTCAGTGTGGAGTTGTTTAGTGATAACAACTAGGGTGTTATTGTTGGTTCACTAGGAAACAATTTCTGAGATCTAAAAATCAGTCACATAGAGTTGCATGTGAAAATTGACATTCTGACTCTAATGTTTATACCAAGAAAGTAGGAATCCATCTCACAATCCTTTTTCTTTATGTTGATGATCTTATCCTCACTGGTAGTGAACCTAAACTTTTAAACCATGTGAAAACCAACCTTAATAAGAAACTTGAAATCACCAACTTAGGTTATTTGCACTATTTCCTTGGCCTCCAATTTTTGCAAACCAAGGAAGGAATTTTTTTTCCTCAGTCTAAGTATTCTTGTGACCTTCTTCATCGCTTTTCACATGGAAGATTCTAAACCATACCCTACACCCTTCCAGTATGGAGTCAAAATTTTTTCTACCTATACTTCTTTTGAAGTTGATGCCACTTTGTACTGTCAGATAGTTGGTAGCCTCTTATATTTGAGTCATACCCATCCTGACATTTCCTTTGTTGTCGGTCTTGTTTCCTGGTATATGCAAACACCCCATGAAAGAAATTGGAAAGCATATAAAAGAATACTTTGGTATGCCCAAGGTACAGTTCAATTCAGGATACATTACAACTCAAGGGGGAGTCTTTTATTGGTCGGTTTCACTTTTTCAGATTGGGCAAAAACCATAAAGATCAAAAGTCTATTGCAGGTTGTGTTTTTAGCCTTGGTTTAGGACCTATCACTTAGGCCTATAAGAAACAATAGGCTCTTTATATTTCTTCAACATAAGTAGAATATCAAGGAGTGGTTAATGCAAGTCAAGAAGCCTTGTGGTTTTGACAAATCCTTTCAGAGTTTGGCTTCCAGTATCAACATCTGACCACCCTTTGGTGCAACAATTAGAGTCCCATCAAGCTCACCAAAGATCCAGTTCAATATCATCACAAAAAACACATAAAGTTACACATTCACTTCATCAGAAAGATCATTCGTGATCGAGTTATTGAAGTGCTCTTTTTCCCTACAAAAGATCAAGTTGCAGACATTTTCACAAAGTATCTTATAGAAGAAAAGTTCTCCAAAATTCAATCTATGTTAGGAGTTGAAGAAGTTGTCATTAAGGGGGGATAGGCTCTAATGCCTCCTCCCTTCTCCTTTTGTGTCACCTTTTTAAATCCTTCAATCCTATCCCAAGTTGTTCTTAAGGGGGGATGTTAGGATATTTAGACACTTAGGAGTTAGTTAACATCAAAGTGGTTTAATGTGCCATTAGGTAAAAGTCTGTCTCTTAGTGTGTTTCTTTAGTATGCATTTGTAGTTATGTAATCCAAGGGTCATCATATGTTCCCGACATAGAGTGATCCGACGACTCATATTCTCTTTGATATTAATGGCTACATTGATCCATGGCTTAACACTTGACTGGTCCATGATATCTATAGTGCATGGAAGGTCATTTTCCTATGACCGATTGTGAGAAACTCTCTTGTAAATTTCTTTGTAATATTTTCTTTTGCATTAATAAATTGCTCCAAGGGGCCATGTTGGATGGGGCCGTGGATGTTTCCCCATAAGGGTTTTACCACATAAAAACATTGGTGTGTTGATCTTTGATCTGGTTGTGTGAGTGCTTATTGAAGGTGTTCGTCCTCTATTGGAATACATTCGGTGTCGAACATAGACTAGGTCCTTTATTAAATTGGTGAGTGTATATAGGTCACATGATAGAAGGGATTCTATAGCCCACTAATCTCATTTCAATTATAAATTGGACAAATGTTGGTGAGAGACAATCAATGCTAATGAAACAATTATATAACCATTTTATATTAACAACACATTGAAAACATCATTCATAACCCATTAATAGATCCATTACTAATAATAATTCATTAATAGACAAAAAAATAAGACATTTTCAACACAAAAACTCATAAAACACTATGCTAGAAAAGTTTATGGATACAAATTGTGTATGAGGTTTCGAAACGTCCAACCTTTTGAGTGGACACTCCACCCATCACCAAGGACACAAGAAGATAGCATGTTGGAAAAAAGGGCTAAGGTTCATATTTATAAAGAAAGAGTGCTAAGTAAACATTAAGGGAGAGAGGGAGGGTAACAAATAGAAATGAAAAAAATAAGGGAGGTAGCCGTTGAGATTAGGAGATGATGAGAAGGACTCAAAATGATGTTGAATAAGGTAATAAAAGTAGTCTTTGAGATTAGTTGAAAAATAAGGATGAGAATAATAACATATTAAAATAAGGAATTAGAAATAATTGATTAGATAATAAATTTAAAAGGCGGGAAAAAGCGAGGGGAGTTCTTTAATTAGGTGAGAGATTTAATATAAATAATATAAGATAATAAGGAAATAAACTAAAGTAAAGTAAAAGGATTTGAAGTGTTAAAAGTGAGATAGTAAAAAAGACAAATGATTTCTTTTAATAAGGGATACTAATAAAATCAACATAGGCAGATAGGTTAAAAGGTAAGAATAATTCGACAAGATGAAGAGAAATGATGCAAAGAGGGGCATAGTTAGAGGCAAGGAAAAGAAACTGAATAAAAGGAGAGGAGGAGGGAACAAATGGAGATGTTAAGGAAACTAAAAACTAAAAGGAGGAAGCCTAATGGTCAAGGTGATGAATGGTGGGCTTCCAGGATTGGCTAAGTTTGTAGCCATCTGCGTGATTAAAGTTATTTTTTTTCAATTTCAAGGGCTTCTCGAATGAGACGAGAGGAGTAATGAGGAGTTGAGGCTAAAATTTTAGTTTAGTCAAAGGAAATCAGGTGCTTGGAATTAAAAGAGAGTTTGGCGATACTGATTTGGAAATTCAACTATAGGTGGCATCGACTATATGCTCTTTAATCCGTGCTTTAAAGGTTCTACTAGTTTGACCTATGTAAGATTTCCCACATGAGAAATGAACTTGGTAAACTCCTAGGAAAAGCATCGGGTTGGATTTATATTTAGCATTTTTGAAAATTTGTTTGAGGGTTTTGTAGGGTTTGAATATGGTTTGAATATTCTTCTTAGCTAAAAGTTTTGAGATATGATTGGTGGTGCCCTAGATATAAGGCAAATAGATGAGAGCACAAGGAGGGAAGGAGGGAGAGGTGATTTTTGTTGGGTATGTGTTATATTCTTTGCATGTGTGTGTGTGGGCGCGTTAGATACGACAACTGCGTCTAACGATCCTGGATTTTGCTATTTTTAGCGGATTTGTAAATTAATCCTGGATTAAGGGATTAAGGTTTTGGTATCTACGTAATACCTAAAAACATTGTATATATTGTATGGTGAATGGTGAAATTCAATATAATGAAAATAAGAAAGGTTTTCCCGGTTGAGGGTTTCCGGTATAAAATCTCTGTGTACTCTGTGTATGAGCGATTGATTAATTTCTGTATTG
>ML783699.1:337086-387556 GCA_009831015.1 Picea engelmannii
TCTTGGACTTGAACATTTAAGTGGGGTAAAAGGAGGTTGCCCCCTCGAAGAGGCTTATTATCTGAAATTATCTCTTTTTCAAGGCGTTGAGTACTTTTCCTGAGGTTTTTCTATGCTATATTGATGTTTGGTTCTTAACAACCTAAACCTCTTAATCTCATAGATTTACCCACTCAACAATGTGAATTCTTACATATTCCTTCTCTTCAACTATGGGACCTCAAACCCTAGTGGGAGAGTCCTTGACATCTATAGGTTATGCATCCCACACTAAAGAACCCTCTTTAGTAGCTTTAGAAATATTTGTTTTTGGTTCTCTAGTGAGTTGGGGAACAATCTTTTTGGTTCTTCATCACATGTTGCTGCTTTTGAAGCTCTGTTGAATCAAAATCTCATCCCCTAATATAAAATCTCACAAAGGATCACGAGACCTAACTATATATATATATATATATATATATATATATATATATATATATTATATTCAAAGAAATTAATTTTCAATCATTCCTATCAATACTTATACACATTTGTTTTAGAGATTTGATAATTAAAGTTCCACTGCTATGAAGAGACTTGGCATATCAATACAAGTCAATTTTGGTTGCCTCTCATATTCACTTGGATAACATAGCATTTATAAGAAGAACATTATGAAATCCATGCTATGTTAGGTCACACATGCAAAATAGTTTAGACTTAATCTACTAATGCAATTGAAACACAATGAATGCAAGTTTTATGTTGCATATACTTTTCTCATGTACAAAGAAGCAATCTTTCCATCAAAGTCATAGTACATTTATAAAAGGTTTTATGACCCAAATCATTTAAAGTCCTCTATGGAAATAACTCATATTATAAGTTATAAGTTGCAAGGAATTGATGTAGGATACAATACATATGGCTTATATGCAAGGTTGTATGTCATAAGTTTGGGTTGAGGACATGTTGTATGGTGCATGTTTAAAATTTAAAAGGCGGCTTATATGTTTATCATTGCATGGAATAAACTTATATTGATTCATATGATATGACGGTCACACGATACATGGAATTGTTTGACATCGATGGTGATTAAACTCTATCTTCGCATGTGGATTTGATTAGTTCTAAGATGTGACAAGTGAAGATCTTTATGATTGAAATGTTGATATGGCATATGAGGTCGATGCTCACCTGGATTTTAGTTTGAACTCATGATTTCTTTGAATTATTATATGGCATATGAAAGGTGGAATTTAGTTGATGTGGCATATGTGGTTCACGAATTTCTATTGCGTTGAGTGGTGGAGTTGGCCATGCATTGAATATGACAGGACGTGGACATTTACTCCACAATCTCGCATCCGTCATCGTTATCACACAAGTTGTAGGTTGGGAAAATCCCAACCCAAACCACAAGATGGCGACAACTAGGAGAATACCTACCAACTGTCACTTCAGATAGGTACTCCCGTCCCTACCCAACCCCCAAGTCCCTAACCAACCCCCTATCATGGGGGGAGGCTAGCTATATAGATAGATTTTTATGGAGAGAGATCGAGGGAGAGTGAATCCCTCCAGTACGAGTGGGTGGGGATGGATGAGGGACCTGGATACGTATTCTCTTAGTTTGCTTGCTCTAGCCTGCCATCTATCTCTTATCGGTCCTTCTACTGTCTCTGCTGAAACATTGAGTGATCAGGGAGGGTAAGGATATTCATACTACCTGCTAGAAATAATCAAGCGATATTTGGCTTCGGTCAACCCCAAGGAAGCCCAAGCTAGGATTTTTCTTCCAAAACTGTCCACCAACTAGGTCCTGCAAAGAAAATGAATGTGCCCTCGAAATATATCAAGTCAAATGCATCATGATGAGTAAATCAAATATATAAAAGAGCTAGATAAGCATGTACATAAAAACTACCTCATCAAAATAAACAAGTGCACAAAGACCCTATACAATTTTCCCACTTTAGGTATGGGAGGGTTGACAAAGTGACTTATTGGGTGAATCATACCTCAAGTTTAGGAGCATTACCCAATGGGAACTTTTTCTAAGTCATGTGGATGAAGTGATATGGATGGGGGAAATACTCTTGGGCATGGGGTTCATGAAATACAAGGGATTGTAGTGTCTCATTTATGGGTGCCTTTGTAGAGGGTGTGTTGCACCTTCATTTTTAGTGCAACCTTTTTCCAAGCCCATTTATTACCTTTTATTCTTTTAAGATGTTTCCAGGTTGAAGCCAAGGTGGGGCTTCTACCTAAGCATGAAAAAAAATGCCCACATTGAATCTACCCTAGTCACATAATGCTTCCCCAAGTGGAAAACATGTGTGGGGCTTCTACCTAGGCATGAAAAGCAGTGCCCACACATGCTCCACCTTAGTTGGCATTTGTATTAGTTATTTTTCATGGGTCCCATCAATTTCTTATGAGAGACATTTCATTGTCCTTGGGATCCCTGGGCGAGCATATAGAAGGTTCATGATTGGATTTTATCTTTTGCCAACTACAATCCTCCAGGCCTTCAACCCCTTCTTCCCATGAAATGAGGGACAATCCCTTCTTGGGTTAGTACACCCAAAAATCTGAAAAGGTAAGGATATGAGGGGATGAAGCATGGAAAGTGACAAGTATGGTCAGGAATGGAATGATGACTCATCTAGAGGACCTCCCAGTAGAAAACCTACCCCTAAGGGTGACCCTCTTACTAGGGTGAAATGTCAACTAGCAAAGTGAAACATGGAAAAGAGCATAATGTCCAAGCAAACGTTACATAATCAAAAGTAGTTTAAAATGCAACAAACTCAAATGCCTCAAATATTTAAATGACACTCACCATAGTACCTGACTTGTACCTCATGGAGAAATATCCAATGTCTTCCAGAAGCCAGTTGATGTGGTGGATATCGTCGTGATGAACCTTGAACTGTGGTGGCGAGGTGGGTCTATGTTTGTGCAAGTGGAAATTGCTGGTCAAGTTGTGTCTTGGTAATCCATGTTTGTAACCTGAGGGCCTTGAGACATCATCTACTTATTTATCCTTAGCAACTAGGGATAACATCTGGCTCCTACTTGGGGACATTTTCTCTCCGTATAGTGCATGAGAATCGCAACATCTCCCGGTGGATTTGTGCTTGCACTGAAACATAAAATCGTAAAATCCAGGGTGGTTCTATTATCCTTTGGCCATATTAATCAAAACCAAAAATTACAAGTAATCTAGAAAATAAAATTTTAGCATTTCTTTTTTATAAATCTAAGCTAAACATGAAATCAATATGAAAGTAGAGAAAAATGAAATATGAAATGCAGCGAAGCTATCATGAGCAATCAAGATGAAAATGCAAGGAAATCAAGATGACCTACCTACTTACCTGGGCTCTGGGCCCTGAAGAAGTCAAGTGCCACCTTGGAAATAATGTTTGAGGAGGGATCCATATATTGATAATGGCATCCTCCTCCCTTCTGTCGTGGAAAATTAAAAAGAGTCCGGCCCAGATATTTCCTCCATCTTGTAGGGCCCCATCCAAAGACTGTAAAATGTTTGATGCATTCCAGGGTTTTCTCTCCTCTTATCCCACATTAAGACCTCACCCCCCTTCTTGAAAACACTTTTCCTTGCTTTACGATAAAAAGTGCCTTTTAATTTTTCTTGGTTCTTTGTCATTTGATAAAAGGCCATTCTTCAAGTTTCACCGAATTCCTTAAGTTGGTCAATTCGCCCCTACAATGCTTCTTTATCCATGGAAAATTGTTGAGCTATTTGTAATGTTGGAATCTGGAGGTTTATAGGTATATGTGCTTCTAACCCATAAACTAACTCGAAATGGGTTTTCCTATTAGAGGTCTTAGTAGTTGTGCTACTTGCCATAAGGAATACTTAATCTTTCTATCCCAACTTTTCTTGTTTCCCCCAACAATTTTCTTTACAATATTCATTATGTTTTTATTGTTAGATTTTGATAATCCATTTCCTTGAGGATAATAATTTGAGGAGTATGAAAAAATGATTCCATACTTAAAACATAACTCATTCAGCGCCATCGAGCTAAAATCTTTGGCATTATCCATGGTTATCTCGGTAGAAATACCGAATCTAGTGATAATTTTTTCCTCAAGGAACTTCATCACAACCTCTTCTCTTGCTTTATTTGTTGGGATAACTTCTAACCATTTGGTGAAGTAGTTAGTGGCAGTCAAAACCCATCGATACCCATTAATAGATTTTTTCTTGAACTCGCCAATGAAATCTAGTGCCCATTGTTGAAAGGGTCCTTCTAGGATGACTGACTTAAGGGGAAGGGTAGGGAGGCCTTGTTTGTAGAAAAATAATTGACACGGTTGACAGGATCTGACGTACTGATGCGTGTCATAGAAAATATGTTAAGGTTTAAACTATTATTAGGTTTCTTTTCAATTTACTAGATAACCATAACATAGATAGGATGGCTGAGAAAAACACAATCATAAGATACACAACATTTATCCTGGGAAACCATCATGGGGGAGAAAACCCATTTTTTTATTTATTAATATAGATAGCCAATACAATGCCAAGACAATAAACCAAACACTAGAGAAGATCCTCCATTGAGAAATGCACCTCTCTGTTCCTTCTTCTCCCAACTGCAGCTACCAAACTTGCGCTATGAGTGAGTGTAATAATGAGGCTCTGGCTTCCTTTATTTTTACAAACTGGCAGGTGCTAGAAAGGTGTCTCTTCACTGGTCAGGGCCGAGTTGTCTTCTTAGTGGTTAAAACCACTTTATAAATCCTAGGGGTTGACTTCTCAATTTACATATTATATTTAGGGTTTGACCAATCCAAAAAAGGGGATTTGGTCAATTACAATGCTCAACATGATCAATACACAAAAGGGGATTTGGTCAATTACAATGCTCGACATGATCAATACACAAAAGGGGATCGATATAATGAATAATAACTCAATAATAAATATAATAGTCTTTGTAGTTACAATATTTCAACACTCCCCCTTAACAAGAAGGGTATTCTACAACATCATCAGGAGAGAGAGAGGGCAACAACATCAACAACATCTGGAACACTGTCTGGAATATCTATAAATCATCGAAAGTTTTTTCTTCATCATCAATATCTTCATCCACAACATGGAGCTGGAATGACATCATCATTATCTGCATCAACATGGATTAGTATAACACTAATACATCATCATCATCAATAACAACACAAGGCTGATACAACATCAACAACACGAAGGCTGAAGCATCATCAACATCAACACTAGGCTGTAAATCTTTATCACGAAGCTAGCATCTCAACAACATCATCATGAAGCTGGAAATCTTTAGCACGAAGCTGGCATCTCAACAACATCCACACGAAGCTGGAAATATTCAACACAAGGCTAGCATCACAACAACATCAACACGAAGATGGAAATCTTCAGCACGAGGCTGGCATCACAACAACATCATCACGAAGCTTAAAATCTTTAGCACGAGGCTGACATCACAACAACATCAACATGAAGCTGGAAATATTCAGCACTAGGCTGGAATCAAAACAACACTCCCCCTTTCGAGGGAGGTCCTTTTGGACTACAAAAATCTTATCTCGAAAGTGCTCAAAATTTACATGAGATAGAGGCTTGGTCAACACATCTGCAACCTCTTCATCCGTGCTAACATACTGGAGATTTATGGCTCCTCTTTGCACCATATCATAGATGTAATGATATCATATCTCTATGCGTTTTGACTTGTCATGAAACACATGGTTCTATGTCATATTTATGCAACACTGGTTATCACATAGGATCATAGTTTCTTCCATCTCCAGATCGAATAGACCTGTCAACAACTTCCAAATCCATATGGCTTCACAACTGGCGGAACATGCAACAATGTATTCTGCTTTTTCCGTGCAAAGAGCAATACTTGATTGATTCCCACTCTGCCATGAGATCATGGCTGACCCCAGACTGAAACAACATCCTGAAGTGCTCTTTTTGTCAGAGACACTTCCAGCCCAATATGAATCGGTATAACCACTAAGTCTGAAGTCATGATCTACATTATAATTGAGACCAAACTCTAATGTACCCTTAAGTTACCTCATCACATGTTTTGCAGCAACCGGGTGAACAGGTCTGGGATCTACGAGAAATTGACTCAAGGTGTTCACAACAAAACATATATCTGGCCTGGTGTTTGTTAGATACATCAACGATCCAATGATTTGTCTATACAATGTAGCATCAATCAGTTCTGACGAAGTGCCAACCAGGAGATTCAACTTTGTTTCCATGGGTGTATTCATGGATTTTCACTCCAACATATCAAAACTCTTAAGTATTTAAACTGCATACTTCCCTGGGTTAAGGAAGATCTTCTCTGGATTCTGCCAGACCTCAAGACCTAAGAAATAGTGCTTTAGGCCAAGGTCTTTCATCTCAAATTCTGTTGTGAGCTTCTTCTTACACTCAATGATGAGATTTTCTTCTCCAGTTAGAAATAAGTCATCCGCATACAACAACAATACAACAAGATCATCATTCATAACCTGAAGTAAAGGTTAGAATCTACTTTACTCTTGGTAAAGCCCAAGCTCGTCAGGAAATTGTCAATTCTTCCATACCAAGCTCTAGGATCTTGTTTCAATCCGTACAAAGCCTTCTTCAATCTGCATACATGAGTCTTTCTGTCTTCAACTTCAAACCTTTATGGTTGTTCTATATACACTTCCTCTTCTATGACACCATTTAAGAAAGTTGTTTTCACGTCCTTCTCGTGTAACTTCCATTTCATCTTATCTGCAAGGGATATGATGGTTATGATTGAAGTGTATATGGCTACAGGAGAAAACATCTCTTCATAGTCAATACCTTCCTTTTGAGAAAATCCATGAGAAACAAACCTTTCTTTATATTTCTCAATACTTCCATCAACAACATGTTTTTATCTTGTATAGCCATTTGGAATATACTACATCCTTGCTCTTCGGCCTGAGAACTATTTCCCATACATCATTCTTTATAATGGATTGGTATTCTTCTGTCATGGCATTTGCCCATTCTTTCTTCTGAATGGCTTCTTCAAAGCAAGTAGGCTCCTTCTCTAAGAGATCACACATCAAATCCATATAATTGGAGAATGGCTTGGGTTTCTTGACTTGTCTCATGGTTCCTTCGGGGGAACCATACTTCTCTCCATCTTGAATAAGTTCCCTTGCCTAGAATAGCTTTCTCTTGTGGGAGATCATCATCTGGGGAGGTTCTTGAGATTCTATTATGTCACGATCTTCTAGAATCTCCTCATCAGGGGAAGTTGTGACTTCCCTCACTGGTTTTGCAACTCTGGGAGCCACATGTTCTTCTTCATATACTTCTTCAAGTTGGCATCTTCTTGATTTATTGAGTGCTTCATCTTCATCAAAGGTTACATCTCTACTGATCTCAATATAATGGTAACCTGGTATGTATATTCTGAAGGCCTTGGAGACCTCACAGTATCCAACAAATATTCCCTTCTTTCCTGAAGGGTCCAACTTGGTTCTCTTCTCTTTCGGAATGTGTACAAATACGGGACAACCAAATATTTTGAGATGGCTTACTTCTGGCTTCTTTCTGAAGAACATCTCTTCAGGGGTTTTGAACCCAAGTGAACTATGGGACAATATGTTTTGTACATATACTGATGTTTTTGCTGCTTTTTCCCATAGGTGCATTGGAAGATATTGATCATGGATCATAGTCTTCACTGCTTCCATTATAGTTTTGTTCTTTCTTTCTGCTACACCATTTTGTTGAGGATTGTAGGGAGTGGTGAGCTCCCTCTTGATCCCGACATCTTTGAAAAAGTTTGCAAACTCTTTTGAGGTGTATTCTCCTCCATTATATGACCTGAGTATCTTGATCTTTATTTCAGAGAGATTCTCTATAAAGGCTTTGAATTCCTTGAATTTACTGAACACTTCATCTTTTGATTTCAAAAAGTAAACCTAGGTTTTGTGAGAATAGTCATCAATAAAAGACACATAGTATACATACCCACTGATGGAGGTTGATGGAATTGGGCCACATACATATGAGTGAATGAGCTCTAAGACTCCTTCTGCTTTACTATCTCTCTTCGGGAAAGGGTTCTTGCTGTTCTCTCCTTGTGCAGATCCGTTGCACACACCTTCATGGTCAACCTTGAATTCTGGTAGACCTGTGACTGTCTTGCTTACATATGGTAATGCCTTGTAGTTGATGTGATATAGTATTCTATTCCAAATTTCACATGGATTCTCAATGGAATGGGTCAAGGTTGCTTCTGAGTGACCCTTTAGCTTATACAAGCCACCTTCTTCTTTTCCAATAAAAATTGCTTCTTCCATGGTTTTTCCTTTGGGCCACATAAGAAATTCTCCATATATGAAGGCAAATATGAAGCCTTTCTTCTCTAAAGATGAGATAGAAAGTAAGTTCTTTGTCAAAGATGGTACATATAGTACATCCTTCATCTTCATTGGGGTCACTGAATCAAGTTTGTAATTTGATTCTTCTACTCCTTTGATAGGGTATTAATAATCATATCCAAGTGTAAGTTTCTTGGGAAACTTCTTTTCTGTAAGGCAAGAGAGAATGTCTCTTTGACCTATCATGTGCTTGGACGCACCACTGTCTATGTGCCAAGTGTCCTCACCAGGTGACCCTGATACCGAGAGGGAAGAGATTAAGACATAGTATTCAATCTGTTCTTTTATCATCTTTGTGGGTGGATTTTCATATTCCACTGTATGGGCATGGTGCCTCTTGTTTCTCTTCTTGTGTTCTTCTCATATAGCTGGACAATTCTTAGAAAAATGTCCCATCTTGTCACAATGGTAACATTAGTACGATGATAAATCTTTTTCTCTTCTTTGACCTTTCTGAAACTTCTGGAATCTCCTTGGAGGGTGAGATTCTTTATGTATGAATTTGTTTGGGGGGTGAGACTCCTTATGAGTTTCTTTCTGGAAATAAGACCTCTTTCTTCCTCCTTTAGTATCAGTAATTAGGGCTTGATATTCATCTCTTGATAGTAATGCTTCTTAGTTAGCTACTCTTGCTTCTTCTTGAACACATTCTTCCCAAAGACTGTTAAAGTGTAGTTTCTCCTTTCTGGCACAAATAGTTTGGATGAATGCATCCCAAGGTCTTGTGAGACGATTAAGGGATGTCATTATGAGTTCGTCTTCATCTAGAGTATCAACAATTTCTTCTAGCTATTCCATGAATTGTGATATTCTAGAGAAATACTCTTGAATTGTTTCTCCTTTCTGCATTCTTGTAATTTTGAGTTGAGTTCTTAGATTCATCTTCCAGTTGATGTTCTTTCCTTCATACATCCTAGTTAGGGAATTAAACATTTCTTTTGGAGTCTTCTTTTAAGCCACTTGAGGAATCAAGTGATCTTTAATAGAATCTGCAATGATTCTTTTGGCCCTAACTATGTCCTTTTGGTGTTTTGTTTTAGCTACAACATCGGTAGGTTCTGGTACATCTTCTTTAATGAATCTTACTAGGTCATTCTCTTCAAGAATGAGTGCAATCCTATACTTCCAGGCACAAAATTTTCCACACCTTCTAGCTTGTCAACAAGCTTAGTACTTGCAGACATCTTTACATGGAGCTAGGAAAATGACCAAAAATTGAAAATGCTTAGAATTTAATTTTTAACTTACCAGGAGGTGCGCTTGGCTGAGGCGAGTAACCTGGTGTAGTTAGATTTCATAAAATCCAAAATTTTCCCCTTCAAAATTGACCAACGAAATTTTGGACTAGTACTTCTAGTACTGGTTCTGGTTTCCTGGTTTCTGGTACTTATGGTTTTCTGGTACCAGTGAAAACTAGGGCTTCACTTTCCGGGATTTCTCTCCACTGAAAAAGTGCGTTGAAGGTGCCAAAGAGTTCCCTAGGCTAGGACACACTTTTCTAGATGATTTTTAGGCTGGAATTCCTCTTCAATAAAAAGCCCTAATTTTCTTGTACGCCAATAGTGACGTTTTTCTTTATCCAGTGAAAGATGCTCTCTTCAGCTTAGCTCTGATTCCATGTTAAGGTTTAAGATATTATTAGGTTTCTTTTCAATTTACTAGATAACCATAGCATAAATAGGATCACTGAGAGAAACACAATCACAAGGTACACAATCATAAGATACACAACATTTATCCTGGGAAACCCTCATGGGGGAGAAAACCCAGCAAAAACTTCCTTAATATAGATATCCAATACAATGCCAAGACAATAATCCAAACAATAAAGAATATCCTCCATTGAGCAATGCACCTCTCTCTTCCTTCTTCTCCCAACTGTAGCTACCAAACTTGCGCACTAAGTGAGTGAATGAGTGAGTGTAATAATGAGGCTCTAGCTTCCTTTATTTATACAAAATGGCAGGTGATGGAAAGGTGTCTCTTCACTGGTCAGGGCCGACTTGTCTTCTTAGTGGTTAAAACCACTTTAATTAGCCCCGTGGTTGACTTCTCAATTTGCATATTAGATACAGGGTTTGACCAATCCACAAAAGGGGTTTTGGTCAATTACAATGCCTGACACAATCAATCCACAAAAGGGGATTGCTGTAATGAATAATAACTCAATAATAAATATAATACTCTTTGCAGTTACAATATTTAAACAAAATAGTGGGCTAATAATATCTTGTCCTGGATATATTATGAGTAGTAGTGCGAGCTACAAAATGGTATCCACAATACCCTGAATGAAGGTCAACCACTAACTTGTCAACTTCTTCCTTATTCACACACTCGAGAATCATTCCATCAGTGTTCCTCCACCCTAGACTGTCTTCTGTCAAGCAATAATTCATATCTTTGAGCCTTAGGGATCTCCTCTTATGATCTACTAAATGACAATGGCAAGTGATGTTCTTCAAGTAATAAATGATATCCGAATACCACTCGTCGTTCTTAATTTCACTTACGACAACGTTGATTTGATCTTTCTCTCCCATCTTGATGGATTCTTGATTGCTTTCTATCAACATATTTTCCAACCCGTGGAATTTTATTATATTGGATGGTTTGATCTCCAAATCATATTCCTGTATTTGTGAAACCCATTTTCCCCTTGATCCAAGACAATCCTATTGTGATAAAACATCCTTTACAGTAGGGTAAGGGGCACAAGCTTTAATCTTGTTTTACCCCGCATAAGTTACAAAATGCTTCAGGGACTTGACAAGAGCATAGGATTGTTTTTCCGTAACGGTGTAATTCAACTCTGAGTCCCTAAGGTTCTTGCTCATGAAATCCATCGGTTTTTCATCCCCTTGATCATTTTTTTGCAACATAACTCTCGCGATGGTATCCTTTGAAGAGAAAGAGAATATGATGAAATCTTTTGCAAAATTTAGACGGACTAGGACTCGCGCAATAGTTATTACTTCCTTGATATATTGGAAAGATAACTTACCTTCATTGTCCCATTTGAAATGAGCATCCTTGTTTAACAATCTATTAAGAGGCTTAACAATTTCGACAAAGTTCGAAATGAACCTCCTTATGAAGTTTATTTGGCCAAAGAAGGACTACAAGGATTTCTTGTCTTTAGGGAGAGGTATATTTTTGATGGCTTCCATCATTCCAAGGTATACCGAGATTCCATCTTTAGAAATAATATGACCAGTAACTTGCCTTTATCCACACCAAAAATTAATTTCTTAGGGTTGAGAGAAATGTCATATTCTCTACACCTTTGGAAAATCATTCTTAAGTGTTGGATGTGCTGATCCCTTTTCTTGGAAATAATGATTAAATCATCTTGGTAAATATCTATGAGTTTCCTGATCAAATCCCTAAAAGCATAATCCATATCACATTGGAAAGTATCCCTCGTGTTGGTTAATCCAAAAGGCATTCTCAAATACTTGTAATTCCCCCAAGGGGTGGTGAGAGCAGTTTTTATCTACTCATCCTCCTTTACCAACACCTGGTTATATTGTGAGAAACCGTCAAACATGGACATAATCTCTTCTCTAGTGACCCTTTGCAGAAGAGATTCCATGCTGGATAGATGATCCAGGGGATCAAATTTTGCTCAAAAATCAAAGTGCTCAAAATCGCTTCAAAACAGACACATGTGTAGGCCTCATTGTTACAAACCCCAAAAAACTTGAACGGGCTCAAACAAACGTCGTATGAGCAATATATCACGTTCTGTTCATTTTGACAAACATGCAAAATTTTGCTGACTGTAAAGTCCGTATAGTGTTGACGTGGCAGGGTACGGACCCACACGTGGAAGGTGACGTGGAATGTTCATACAAGTGACGTGGAAGAGTGCTGATTTGGCATGCTGACAGGGCAGGATAGGTGGAAGACATGTGGGTGAATTAGATTGTGACACCTGTCATTTATTGGGCCAATGTTATGGTGCCACATGGCCCAGTCGTGGGCTTCCATGTGGAACCCCTCCAGTCTGGTTGGAAAGTAATAAATTTTTTGTGACTCCACAGGAGTTGAACCCATGACCTCTGGGCATGCATGGCAGAGCTTTGGCATAGGTCATGCCACCAACCCGCTTGTGTGATGAGACTTAACCTTATATGTTTTTATAAATATTTGAATTTGAATGTATGTAATTTCGGCGAGGTAAAGGGTCGGGGATAGGCCCCAACGTCTGGTTCATTATGCGCATACAACCATCCACTCCATTAAAATTTGGCTTGGGGTTTCAATGTTTATCCCTAGTCCCCCCCGACGTATACACCATACGATTCTCCAATGTAACCATTGGCACACAGACTATTTTCAATTGAGGTTAAGCCCGAAAGGCACATATGTTTTCCATATGGCCGTCCCATGTGACCTAGAGCACGGAGGTTGCAACAGATTGGGTAGGTGCTGGTTTTGAGGTTGGCACTAGGCCACATGGCCCATGTGACCTTTACCTCTGCCGGGAAAAGGGGCCAGTGCCTAAACAATCCTACAATTCCACCCGATTTGTGGGATTATGGCATGTGCTGGGTTTTGGTGCGGAAAACACACAGAGGTCGGGTTACTCTATCAATGGGTGTGTTTTGGCGAGTAGGTACAACAATCTCTAAGGGGTAAGACTTCCAGGAGGTGTATCTTCTTCATTTTTTGGCCAAACCAGGTGCTGAAAAAACCCAACTAGGTTTTTTTGGACGTTCTAGAGGCATTGGAGCCATCTATTTTGTATTCTGAGCACTATAAGAGAAATTTTTTAGCATAATGAAAATGATTCAAGGGAAGCTGGAGCAAGAGATGTAGTCTAAGAGAGGGGTTAACTCCTTTATCATTTTCCGTGTTATGTGTTCATTATTGATGGTTTTTATATGTATGATATGTTTCTCATGATTAAGTAAAAACTCTTTAATTGATGTGTTAGTAACTTGATCCAATTACCCAAACACATACCATTTTTACACTTGCAATTTAAAAGAGACAAGTCTTCTTCATTTTAAATATATATTGGAAACAAATCAATTCGATTTTCAGATCAGTTGGTATCAGAGCATAGGTTTTTGAAGGTTTGATTATGTGCAAGTGTTTTTGTTTTCTGATACTGACAAGGTTGAAGCTCACAAGAGGAGAAGGTCGACTTGTAGAGCCAAGTTCTCAACTATCAAGAAGGAGAACTATAAAATCACCTCAAGCTTCAAGGAGATATTCACCAAGTATGGCTCATGAGGAGAGTCATGGAACTCTTCCTTCAGAGGAGGAAACTTTCAGGAAATATTTCTATGATATGACAAAGATGGTGAAAGTTTTGTTTGAAGAAATAAATGCAAGATTGCAAGGTGAAATCTCCAACCCTCCAAAGGGAAATTGATACAGTGGTGATAAAAATCCAAAGGGAAATGGAGGGAATGGTGATTCTCCACCTCCTTCACCTCCATATTCCACCTCTTCCACCATTTCACAACCAACTCCAAATTCTCCAAAATAACATGGTAAAACTCCTTTGCTTAAGCTTGATATTAAGTTTCAATTTCCTATGTACAATGGAGAGGTAAATGTTGAGAAATTGGATAACTGGATTCGTCAAATTGAAGTGTATTGTAGGATACAAAGAGTCACAGATGATGAAACTAAGATTCATCTTGCTTCTTTAAGATTGGACAGTGCAACACTCATTTGGTGGGAAGCCAAAACTCAAGAGGACATGAAGAAACATGGTAAAGTTTTATCCTCTTGGAATGATTTTATTGTTGCAATTAAAAGACAATTTTATCCATTAGCATACATGCAGAAAGCTATTATGGATTGGAAAAAATTTAGGCAAGCTAAAGGGAAAGATGTGCAAAGCTTCACTCAAGAATTTAGGAGAAGAGCTTTGGTTTTGGGTATAGATTTGTCTTCTCAAGAAACTTTACTCAAATACATTAGAGGCTTGCATAGCTACTTAAGGCATACAATACTTATGTTTAACCCTTCAAATCTAGATGAAGTTTGTGTACAAGAAACTCATTTAGAGGAAATATGAAGGAATGAATCTCAAGAGGGCAGCAATAAGTCTTTTCATAATGGAGACAAGGGAAAGAGGAAGTTTGAAGGAAATGGAAAGAAAAATGCTTCAGTCAAGAAAGAGAGAGAGAAAATCTCATGTAAACATTGTTCAAAGGATGGCCATGATGAATACCATTGTTGGAAACTTCATCCTGAAAAGAGACCCAAAAAGTTCAACAACAAAGAGAAACCAAACATTGCTACAACTGTACAACAATATTTAGGATCCGATTTGAAAGATGAAACAAAAATCACAGCCATGGGTATTCAAGGTAATAATACTATTGCAACTACTAGTTCTTAAAGTAGTAGTAGCCTTAATGAAACTCAACATGAAAAAGAAAGGACAAAGCTTTTCCACATAAGGGTAATTCAAAACATACCAAGATAGATACTCTATTTGATACAGGATCACAAGCAAACCTCATGTATGAAGACATTGTCAAGAAACTATTTGGAAACTACTCCTCATCCTAAAACATACCCTTTAGGTTGTGTTATAACCCTATAATTTATAGGATCAACTGGTGACTAAAATGTTATCTCTTTAAATGTTTTTGTGTGTCAAATGATTTTTCATTCCGCAAATAATTTGAGAAAAAGAAGAGAAAAAGAAAAAGAAGAGAAAAGAAAGAAAAGAAAGAAAGAAAGAAAATGAATAAAAGAGGGCATACAAGAAATTCAATAGAGCCCCATGCAATAACAATGACTTGGCCCATACCTTTCAAGCATGGCCAAGTTCTTTTAAATTGATGTTGATAGGAGTAGTGAATAAGCTTGGCTAAACTGTTTAATCTTAGCCAAGTGATCTAGGTTACTTAGTGAATAAATCTGACCAGACTGCCTAATCTTGGTCAGATAGCCCCAGGATAGAGTAATTTCTTAGTCCAACCGTTTAATCTGGGATAATTGTCATAGGTAATTAGGTTAGAACATAGGGTAGTTTGCTTTATTTCAATAAAACTAGCTCGATGATCAATGTTGAACCATGTCTTTGAGGTTTAAAAGGTTTGGTGTCTTACCCCTTGGTGATAGAAACATGGAAAAGCTCGAGAAAAACCCACAATATGCACTATTCCTAAGTTTTTCGGAGCACATATGCCTTCATGCTCATAGTTAAGCACAAAACATAGATGAACGGCTCGAGATTAGGCGCCTAGATCTACGGTCGACAGGTTTTTCCGGACCCCCTCGACCGTTCTACCTTTAACGGTGGGGGGGGGGGGNACGGGGGGGGGGGGGGGGTCCAGAATCAAAAATAATAAAGGCACATATACAAACGACTCAGATGTGCACGCTAAGATCCACGACTCAGATTGGATTCCAGACCCCCCCAACTGTTCTGCCTTTAACGGTTGGGGGGGGGGTCCGGAATGCTGGTTAACTATTGCGCACAGATCTATGGTTGAAAAGAAAGCGCTCAGATCAACGGCTCTTGGTGTTTTTCGGACCCCCCCGAACGATCTGTTTTTAACAGAGGGGTGGGGGTCTCGAATGGATTGTTTCTTGGTGGGCCCCTTATCTCTACGTGGCAGGAATTTGTTGGGTCAGACTCCCACCGCCTCCCAAGGTCTGACATACCTTGTCACCCCATGACATCATTATCCACATTTTTCCCCTAGAGGTCACTTCTCATTACCTTGTCAGTCCTTTCCCCTTGCTCGCCTGTTACAAATCCTCTCACCATGGTTACTCCCCAATTGACTCCTGCCACATTGCCCAACCATATTCTTCAGTCATTGTCACCTGCCATCTCACGTTCTAAATGACCCGTTGGCCATTTATGATTGGCTAACCTATCCGTTAACCCGCTGACTTGTATGCCACGCCCAACGAGTATCCATTTACTCAAAAACCACCTTCACCCTTCATTCCTTCGTCTTTTACCATATCACCGCACCAGATATTTTTCCCCATTTTCTCTCCGTTACAGTCAACTATCCAAAGCTACCATCATCCCCACTAACGATTGTTTGATTTGTAGGTATTTCTATAGTGATGGCGCCAAAATCAAAGAGAACAGAAGCTGAGGAAAATGCTTTCCTCCTGCCCCCTGTCGACCTCGACCAGATCCCCCTGGCCGACAAAGACCATTTAATTGTAGACACCAAATGCAAGTTCAACTTTGCGGACTTGCAGTCATGGCTCAAGGAGGTTTTCCTTGACCAGAACGATGAGATTGGTCTCTGGGAATCAAATCTTCCCTTGTATCTGTTCCCCCATATCCACCACTTTCCTAAATTTGCCCTCAAATGTCAGGCCCATTATATCCATGAACAAAGAGCCATTATGTCTTCGTCCGGAGAAATTCTTTTCCTCATCACATCAAAAACCATTGACCATATGATGCAGATACCTAGAGCCGAGTCCCCCACACCTTTCAACCTCGAAATCATCACAGAGCTCTACCATAAGTTGTCTTTCCCCCAAAGAGCTCATATTTTTGAGCTTTTCCTCCCACAATCTGCTCAACTCCCCACTACAAACCCCCCTTATCCTTCCTTCCCGTTCTCAGTAATGGGAAACTAGGTTATCACATCACTATTTTCCTTGCTTGGATATTTTTAGGATCAATGGGTGGACGAACCCATCTTGGGATTTCTGTCCATTTTTTCCACCGATGAGAGACCCACTACTCAGCTCGACTATAGTACATTCCTGGTGGACAACATCAGGAACAATTCATCAACTTCGCCATAGAAGGCATGTTCTGGTATTCTTCAATACTGGCTTACCTGTTCGTGTTTTTCCAAGCGGACGAATTTTCCTTTTCAATGCAGAAGATGGATAAAGATGGGAGGCCATAGGCAGTGACAACGTGGACTTCGCTGCTCAGACATAAATCTACAGAATTCAGTTTCAAGCAGTTCATCGAGCAGTTCTACCACCCAGTGGTGAGTATGCTCAGCGACAGACCCGAACCTAGAATTAACGAAGAAATTAAGAGGATTTTACATCTCTTGGACCTTACAAAGACTGATGATTGGTACCTGTACCAAAACCACATTGAGATCAGAGTGTATGGGTGCCAGTTGGCCCCATATAAATTGCCCAGGTATTTACCCATGAGGATTTTTGCCCTGGAATACATAAGGCAGATGATAAATTCAGAAGACATACATTTTGTGTCTCTGAAGAAGAAGCAACAACTCAGAATGAAAGGGAATAATGGGTCTTTCATCTGCAATAACCGAGGCACCGGGGAGGAAGCAGATAGACTGCTCAAAGAAATGAAGTTTTTCGTTAGTTTTGCATGGCACTATGATCCGTGTGGGATAATTTTCAAGATGAGGGTCAAGAATAAGAATATCTTGTACGTCCACACATCCAGGCCTGAGATAGAAAGATTTGTCAACTAAATAGAATGGGAACCAAACACTCTGGTTGAGAGAGAACAACAAGACCTCTCGATTGCTGTCTCACAGATGACTACACCACAAGCTCCCAAGGAGAAAAGGCCTAGGCAAGATGTGTCACCTTCTGTCACTGAAGTATCATCTGAAGAATTTCAACTACATACCAAGAAGCCAAAAACCAGTCCGGCACCCGACACGACTGGTGAAAAGGGAATGCAATCCACTACCACATTGGAGGTTGATCGGTTGATCCTTAGTAAGAGAAGCAAACAAATCACGACTACAATGTTGCCTAGAAAGCCTACAAATACTCCACCAGCCAGCCAGCTGAGCAAAATAGGACCAAAATTGAGCATTTTTGAAAAGTATGATCTGATAAAAAAGAAAAATCAGACGCTGACCAGCAACATGTATGCTTAGTTCTGGAAGCAAACATCCACTGCACAACACTGAATGTTGTCTGCATTCGACACTGAGAAGGGTAGAATGCACATGGAATTTCTGCAAGCACAGGTGCCAGACCCAAAGGTAATCACCGATTACAAAAGGGAAACGTTTGAATTTCAGACTAAAGATGTGCATCCAATAGATCAGTTGGATCTGCACAGGAAAATTGGAGAAATGGTTTTCTCCACATTGGCACATGCTTCCACTACTGCCTCCAAGTTACAAGTATCTCTGAATAATGTCCAGACGCAATTGAAGTTAGAAAAAATATCATTCTTTGCCAAGGATAACAAGATTAAGATGTTGGAGGAACTGGTCCTCAAGATCGGATATGATCCATCGAACGTGAAAGCAGTAGAGGAGATGCTCAAAAAGAAAAATTCCGATATAACATCTCTGAGGAAAAAATTGAAATTGCCTCCAATAGAATATTCACAGGCAAAGGAAATAGCGGAGACAGAAGGGGAGAAGGATGAGATGCTCAAGCTCATCATGGAGCAGAATGCACAGTTGAAAGAAATGGAAGTGGAATTGGAAAAGTTGGTAAAAGAGAAGGAGCAGTCAAAGCTGATGGAGGTCATTCCATTGAGCACAGTTCCTCTCACAGGAGTGAGCACAACGTCTGTTGTAGAAATTCCTTCGGCAACTCCACTGATAGCCCTGGAAAAGACTGTTGAACTAGCTAAATCCATGGAAGAAATGAATTTACAAGAGACATAGATTAGCAGATTAAAAAAGGAGATTGAGAATCTTCAGGAACTCAAGTCTTCTTACCAAACAAGTTTCTCCAAGGAAAAACAAACTTCAGACCAACTCAAACAAGAATTGCAACAACTTCAGAAGCAAACAGTGGCAGGCAAGACACTGGCGGAGGTCAAAGAAAGTGTCTGGATGGACATCACCAAGTCCATGAATGAAATATGGACGATGATACAAATCATGTTCGAGAAAAACGAGCTGGTTCTAAGAAGTCAGCAGGCCATCGAGAAGATAAGAGCAGAACTGGGAGAGATGCCCACAGAAGCTACTGAGATCATAAAATTTATAAATTCCAAAACCAGAGAGGAGCTAGAAGAGTTGAAAATTGAAGATAGGATGAAGACCATCCTCGAGGTCAAGAGGGTCCTGACCAAGAGAGGACTGATGCTACAGCTGGAGGAAAAGGTCCAGACCATGGACACAGGAATACAAAGATTTTTTAGCAAGATCGAAGTTCTGCAGAAGAAAGGCCTTCCTGGTATGAGAGTTATAAATGATAAATTGATGACACTCCCCGATTATAAAAAGATATTAGCCACTATGGCTAAGGATAGCTCAAAGTTCTCAGGAATACAAGGAAGTATCATTGGTAAGGCATTCCTGGATGCTTTATAGTTGGACATCAGCATACAGCATGAAATCTGGTACATATTCACCACCAAACCAACTTTTTCCAAGTACACGTAGATGGATGAAGTATATCGTAGATTGCTCAAAGTCAACATTCCTAGTCACCTTTGATGGGAAGAGCTTTGCAATCTGATCGAGTAGTCGATGATCTGTCCAAGCTGAGTCAACTATCCAGTCAGAAGAGGTTGTGCAGAGGCCTCACCAACGGTTCACCCAGAAAATAGCATGAAGTTTCGACACATCATCAAACAATTTCCTAGATTTTTGTATTTTGTTAAGTTAGTCAGCTAAATTTAGATTTGCCACATCCTGATCTTTAATGATAGGATCGTTTGTAATTTTTGGTTATAAATAATTCAGATTTTGAAGTATTGAGGGTTGATCTTTACGCCCTGCAAGCTACAAGATTGTAATCTTTTTCAAGAGATCTTCCATTAATACAAAGAGACGTTTTCACAGGATTCTCGCGTGTTATTCATTGGTGATGTTTTCTTTTCTATGTTGAATGTTTTCTTACTCAGTTGTCATATTGTTTTCTAATCTAAATCTTTAAAAGTAACGCGTGTTGCAGGATTTATCTTTGTATACCCTGTTTCAGACTTTGAAAGATCTTAATGTTTATCTTCTGATAATACAGTAAAGAAATTCTTAATTGCTTCTTTACTTTGATTGATATTCTCATCTTTTCTGCTTTTCATCATTTTACTGCTAAAGGAGTCCAACGAATGCATTATCCTGCCCTGTGAAAAGAATCTTTGTTTTCTAGTTAGATTTTTATCTTTATAACAAAGACCCCATAGCCCAATGGATGCGTAAAGCCCTCTCATCCAACTCAACAAAAACAACAAACCTTTTCAATCTTGTTTATTTAACTAGCCTAATATCTTAGGTTCAAAACACATCTAAATCATACAGAGAGATCCCTCTCTGAAGCTGGTAGGGCTAGATTCCAGTTTCAAAGTGGTTGGATAAAGTTACCTCTTGTAGATTTCTTCTTTCCTAACAACCTCTAGGAATTTACAGAGCGTTAACAGGTTGGATATGCGACAATGCCAAATTGCATGTGACAAGAAGGTGTAAACTCATATTTGCCATCACTGCAAACTATATAGATGAGGTAGAGCTTGATGTTATTCCATTAGATATTTGTGGCATTGTGTTGGGAAGCCCATATTTATATGATAGGAGAGCCATTTTTCATCATCATGAGAACAAGTATCATTTGTTAAAAAATGGAGTTGAGTACATTGTTATAGAAGATACAAAGAAGATGAATTTATCACTTACAAATGTTGGACAAATGAAGAGACTAGTCAATGCTAGTAAGAACCTTGTACTTTGATGATTAAACCCAAAGACAATGAGGAAGAAGAAGTTTTCAAAGGATGTGATGCAAAGTTACAATCTGATTTGTATGAGGTTGATAACGAAAATGTTGAGATGTTTCAAGAACCAAGGGGATTGCCTCGTAAAAGGGGTATCCAACATGAGATTCTATTGCAACGAGGAGGTCCTCTTCCAAACATTGACATGTGCAGGATGTCAAAAATGGATAATGTTGAAATTAGAAAACAAGCCCAACAGTTTCTTGGCAAAGGGGTCATCAAGCCAAGCACTTCGCCATGTAGGTCACCAATTGGTTTGGTACCAGAGAAAGATTGTATATGGCATATGTGGGTAGATTTTAGAGCCTTTAACAAGACTATGAATATGATTGCTGAAGGAGACACATGGAAGAAATCTTTAAAAACAAATAAAACTCCATTGCATGCCTTGACAAGCTATGTTTTCCACTTGCTGATAAGATATAAGAAAGACATTTATGACAAAGTTGCTGATATGCTTACTAGGCCTATTGTTAGTGCTTTAGTTATTTTCAAGCATAATCCTATCATGCATAAGATCCATTTGGAACAATATGCTTTAGATTCTGATGGAAAAAATGTTTATGCAACTTTATGTCGTACTAACCAAGTTGAGGAATTGGATTCCTATGTACATGGTAAAATTTTGTATCTTGGAAAGATATGTTTTTCACAGGGTGAAAAAGTCAACAAGATAAGGGAAGAACATTCCTCTTATTACTGGCCATTTGAGGTAGGCAAGAAGTTCATTGAACAAGTTCAGTTTGTGCATCAAACCGTTCAAGAATAGTTGAGAAAGAGCTAAGCCAAGTACAAGACAAGACACAAAAAGTTTCGTATTGGTATCAAAGGCACCAATCCAAGCAAGACCAAGTGGATTGATATTGAAAGGGTGACATAAATGTACCCTCATATTCAGATATACTGAAAGTAGTCTTTTGGAGTTCCAAAAGATTCCCAATGGGGAGGAGTGATCCAGGGAGTCAAATTTTGCTCAAAAATCAAAGTTCTTGGAATTGCTTCAAAATGGACACGCGCGTAGGCCTCGTTGTCACAAACCCAACGCAACTTGAATGGGCTCAAACATACGTCATATGAGCAAGATATCGTGTTCTATTTATTTTTCCACACATGCCAAATTTTGCTGACTGTACAGTCCGTACAGTGCTGATGTGGTAGGGTACGGACCCACACGTGGAAGGTGACATGGCATGGTCATATAGATGACGTGGAAGAGTGTTGAGTTGGCATGCTGACAGGGCAGGCTTGATGGCAGAGACGTGGGTAAATCAGATTGTGACACATGTCATTTATTGGGCCAATTTTATGGTGCCACGTGGCACCCCTCCAGTCTGGTTGGAAAGTGATAAAATTTTTGTGACTCCACAGGAGTCAAACCCATGATCTCCAAGCACGCATGGCAGATATTTGGCATAGGTCGGGCCACCAACCCGCCTTTGTGATGAGACTTAACCTTATATGTTTTTATAAATATTTGAATTTGAATGTATGTAATTTCAACGGGGTAAAAGGGTTGGGGCTAGGCCCTAGCCCTCGGTTCATTATGTGCATACAACCATCCACTCCATTAAAATTTGGTGCAGGGTTTCAATGCTTATCCCTAGTCCCCCCGACATATACACCATACGATCCTCCCATGTAACCATTGGCGCACAGACTGTTTGCAATTGGGGTTAAGCCCGGAAGGCAGAGATGTTTTCCATATGGATGTCCCATGTGACCTAGAGCCCGGAGGTTGCAAATGATTGGGTAGGTGATGGTTTTCAGGTCAGTGCTAGGCCACATGGCCCATGCGACCTTTACCTTCGTTGGGAAAAGGGGCTAGTGCACAAACGGTCCTACAATTCCATCCGATTTGCGGGATTATGGTGTGTGCTGGGTTTTGTTGTAGAAAACACATAGAGGCCGAGTTAGTCTGTTAGTGGGTGCGTTTTGGTGATTAGGTACAACAATATTGAAGGGGGAAAACTTCCAGGAGGTGTAACTTCTTCATTTTTTGGCCAAACCAGGTCCCGAAAAAGACCAGCTAGAGGTTTTTGGACGGTCTAGAGCCATTGGATCCATCTATTTCGTATTATGAGCACTTTCTAAGCATAATGAAAATGATCCAAGGGAAGCTGGACCATGATATTTAGCCCAAGAGTGGGGTGAACTCCTTTATCATTTGTTGTGTTATGTGTTCATTATTGATGGTTTTTATATGTCTGATATGCTACTCATGATTAATTAAAAACTCTTTAATTGATGTGTTAGTAACTTGATCCAATTACCCAAACACATACCATTTTTACACTTGCAATTTAAAAGAGACAATTCTTCTTCATTTTAAAGATGTATTGGAAACAAATCCATTCCATTTTCAGATCAATAGAGGATAATTATCCTTAAGTGAAGCCTGGTTCAAATTTATGAAATCAACACATATCCTCATATCACCATTATTCTTTCTTACAATGACTGGATTAGATACCCAAGAGGAGTACCTAATAGGCTCAATTATTCCCGCTTCAACCATATTTTGTAACTCCTTTTTGACTTGTGGGGCAACTTTCGGGCTCATTTTCCTGAGCTTTTGCCCAAAGTGTTTGGTGCCTTCCTCAAATGGAATAGAGTGTTGTATGGCGTCATCTCAGTAAGCCTTCATATCTTCGTAAGACCAATAAAAAATATCCTTTAATTGTCTTATGTGAGAAATCAACTTCTTTCTTTCATCAGGTGTTGTTATTTTCTAAACTTGACCATTTTTTGGGATTCCTTGGTGCCGATATTGAATTCAATGACCTCATCATCGATTTTGCTTGATGGATTCCCCTTATATATGTCATTTCGGTAAAAAAATCTTTCTAGGGGGACGACAACTTTAGGTAAGGGTCTGTCAGGTTTATTTAGTCTTATGATAATTCACCTTAATTCCGGAGAAAACACAAAATCTGGTATTCGTTATAAAAAACCTGCCAATGTTCCGAGTTGTTTGGTAGTGAAGGCTTGAAATTTACTTCCAATTTAAAGAGACCGATCTCTTTGAAAATATGTAATGTTGATGCATAAATGAAAAGGTTGTCTGCCCAATGATTCTCTTCTCTAGGGATGGATTTAATTGAAAAGCTATCAAATTTCTTCATGGAATCCCAGATGACATCTCTATAGTGTCTCAACCTTGGGTTCTTAGTAGTGAATTTCTTGTTAACTTGTGAAACGATCAAGTCCGAGTCTCCTCTTACATGCAGGGACTTGATATTCATGTCAATGACAATGTTTATGCCGAAGATGAGGGCTTCATACCTGGCGATGTTGTTTGTGTAGTTAAGCTCAAGCCTTTACGAGAACAAGGTAATCTCATTATTTGGTGATCTCAGGACTATTCCTGCACCCGAACTTGAGCTCAAATGCACACCATTGAAGTATAAGTCCCAAGATCCCTCCTTCTTTTCTTCATCTAGAAAAAAGGAGTTTCCGAAAATGAAGGTGTTGTCAATCCCTTCATCCAAAACTTGATGGGTTATGTTGACGTGATATTTTACAAAGTCTTCCTTTTTGGTCTTGTATGAGGAAACTATTTTCTCCTCATTTTTGATGACACCAACTTCCTTCTCTTTGCGTGGCCCTATTAGAACTTGTTGAATATATTGCAAAAACATTTCTTCAACCTACCTTGCTTCTAGTTTTCTTTCAACTTTAAAAATCTCGTTTATTGGGGGAGGTATTTTTTCAGATGTTGGTCCTTTATCTTTATCCAATAGATTCATCATGGAAGCAACAATTTTTTTAGCAACCTCCTCTCATTCCCTTTGTAGGTATGCCATGATATTATGGGGAGGGTCTTTGTCACACACCCGCTGCGGCATAGTAAAATTTTCGCCTTTTCTCGAGAGACAGAATCCCCGAAATCCTACGGGGCTTAGCACAGGCTAGCTCTCCCCTTTTTCCACCTCCATGTGATCGTTGATCATGATCACATGCCAAATAACTAGGCACATTTTTTCATTTCGTGACTCAACGATATAAGCGAGTCGAGTCTTTCGACTCTGCAAGCCCCGAAATGCCGAAATGCCGAAGAGGCTTCGATCAACAATTAGCCCCCCTAGGCTATGCCTTAGTCCATATGACAACTTCTCATAAGACCATAGTCTTATTCCTTTCGGGACTTATCCATACGAGAGCCCGACCTCTTGTCAACGAGACTCTCGAATTCCAAATTTCTGATTTCCTGAAATGGCCTTTGTCACATTAGCCCTCCTGGATATGCCCTGATCTAGGTGACCATTCCTCATAAGACCTCCATCCTATTTATTTTGGGATTTATGAATATGAACACCTGACCTCTTGTCAACGGGACTCTCGAATTCCCGATTTGCGAAATCCTGATGGACTCTTCCTTTTGGGACTCTCCCGAAATCCTGGATTGCTGCCACGTGTCCTCCCTCAGATGGACGATCCTCATCGTTTCGTGATTTCACGACTTGCGACCCCCAGTGACATAAATACTCTATTAATTCGAATCCCCGGTATCCGAAATACTTATGGACCTCTCGATCTCCACCACGTGTCCTCCACAGATGGACGGTCCAGACTATTTCGGGACTTCGCCAGGTGCGAGGTTAAAATGCTCACCTTCCTCTTTTATTTCCGGATGTCCGAATCCCCGTAATGGGTGATCTCTTGACACGTATCCTCCCTAAATTGGATGGTCCAAAACTATTTCTGGAATTCCACCATGGTGTGTTCCGAACTCTTGTCTTCGAGACCTCCGAAATCCTGAAGTTCGAATCCCCGAAATGGGCAATCTCATGACACGTATCCTCCCTAAATCGGACGGTCCAGAACTATTTCGGGACTTCCACCATGGAGTGTTCCGAACTCTTGTCTTTGAGACCTCCGAAATCCCAAAGTCCGAATCCCTGAAATGGGCAATCTCGTGACACATATCCTCCCTAAATCGGACGGTCCAGAACTATTTCAGGACTTCCACCATGGAGTGTCCCAAACTCTTGTCCTCGAGACTTCTGAAATCCCGAAGTCTAAAATCCCGAGATGGGTGATCTTGCGACGCGTATCCTCCCTTAATCGGATTGTCCAGATCTATTTTGGGACTTCCACCATGGAGTGTCCCGATCTCTTATCTTCGAGACTTTCTAAATCCCGAAGTTTGAATCCCCGAAATGGGTAATCTCGCGATGCGTATCCTCCCTTAATTGGACGGTCCAGATCTATTTCGGGAATTCCACCATGGAGTGTCCCAATCTCTTGTCAACAAGACCTCCGAATTCCCGAAGTCCGAGATCCTGAGATGGGTGATCTCATGACACGTGTCCTCCTCCCAGATGGGCGGCTCAGATCTATTTCAGGACTTTCATTGTGAAGTTTCCCGACCTCTCGTCATCAGGACTTCCGAAATCCCGAAGTCTGAAACCCCGATACCAAATCCTCTTTCGGGACTTTCGCCTCTGTTCACGAGGGCTTAACCCTCATGCATCTCCTGACAGATCCAACAAATGTTGGGTTTTCTAACTAAGATATGACAGTTCAGATCTGTCCCACGCTGTGCACTCTCCCACTGCTCTCTGGATGTGGAAAAATCGACAGTCCAGATACTCCCACGGACCTTGGGGATCTACGATCCCGATTTCTTCGCTACTCACGAAGATAAAGGAAAAGTGTTAAGGCATTTAATGCCCTCGTTTCTTCCTCCAATCTAATGGTCGTGAATGACCACAGATCTTCCAACATGATCTCGTCTATCGATCGATACTTATCCCTACGCTGTTGTTTCGAGATTTCAAGAGGATCATTCTTCCTCGTACAAGGTTACTAAGACTTGCACCTTCAAATCCTTTTCCAGGTTCTTGGTAAGCTTTGCAAGAAGGGTACCTTTGTGGGGAGATCTATTCCAGGTATTCCTGGGGACGAATAAGGGCATAGGTTTCCCAAAAGCAGACTTGAAGTCCAAATTAATTCAATATGCGTATATATATATATATATATATACAAATCTATCTATAAACATAAGCCATATGTGGTCCTTACAATAAATGCACGCAACCACCATTTCTGAATCAAAACACCACACAGGCAGTCTTATAATCAAACCATTCATAAAATTCACATACTATGAGCGTACATGTTCAACATATGAATTTCAAGATGCAAGATGATCATAAATGCCAGAATATACATTTCAAGATGCAAGATGTAAAACACTTATCAGAAATAACACCAGATATGATTGCAACTGCTGAGAGGGGTGCTCGTTTCCACCCAACCGTAGGCTCAACGACTCCCAACAGATTTACCATTAGCCACCCTCAAGCTGAGACCACGATGCTGCGAGACTGAGTCTCTATTTTCCAGTGACCGAGAACGAAGGTTACTCTCCTTCTTCTCCGCTATCACTCACTCTGTATTTTTCCAGAGTTCTTTTCCTTCTCCTCTTCCCCTCGCATCTGCCCCTTGATCGCACACTCTTCCTACCTTTTCTCCTTTCGACGAGGTTGCGTGTGGCACGATCTTCCTTGCGGTGGTCAGGTCCGAGGACTCTACGGATGGGCGGTTCACCCCCATCCCTCATTACTCATGAGGAGCCATTTACCTACCAACCTGGCGAGTCATTTAATTCGAGGCCAACGAGCCGCTCTTGGTTCTCTGGGCTAGTGAAGTCCAAATACGATATTGGTTTTGTTGGAAGTTAACGCCACCTTTCTAGGTGCCTTCCACCACCTTTCTTCAGTCATCGTGGTCTCTTTTTCAACACATCCCCTCTCAGCAGTCCTGCAATATATATATATATATATTCATAATATTATTCACATTCATCGACCTTTTTCACAAGGTCCATTCACATTTCTGAGTTTGCCACAATACTTGGCTAGTATAGTTATTTTTACAGACTGGGGGAAACAGGGCGTTACAGTCTCGTACGATAAGGTCATCAACTTTATTTATCTGAACAATTTCCTCAAGACATTCCTCATCTTGGCTGAGAGAGGAGGTTATGTTCTCCTCTATCTTGCACACCTTTTCTTGGGCTTCAAGTAAGGTCACAAGGCACCCCTTTCCAATTAGAACTTCACATGGGTCTCTCATGGTTGACATGTAGGAGTTTAGGATGGTACTCTCAGAAGGTCTGAAATCTTGAGGAAAACTCCCCACGAGGGCATTGAACCTATCATTAAAATATCTTATACTTTATTCTGACTTTCTTTAGTAGTTATAGAGTTGATCATAAAGGGACTGTAAATATTTTTTTTTTTTCTGAATCTTTTGGAAAAACATTCTTGAAAAAGATCCCAACTTGTGATTGTTCTTGGAAGAATATTATCATACCATTCCTTATCCTTTCTGACAAGAGTGTAGGAGAAATGTATCATTTAGACATCTTCTTGTTGGTAATAGGGTTCAAGATCACGGAGGAAGGCATTTAATTGATCTTTGATTGTAACGAGATCATCCCCTGAAAGGATAAGGAGCCACTCTTTAAAGTCCCTTGGGAGCTTGTGAGGAGATCCATGAATATTTGTCATTTCTAAAGGTTTGTATGCATATTTAACCCATGGGATACATGTAGTATTTGTTGAACTGGGCACATATGAGAGTAGAGTTGTAGAGGTAGTAGGTGAAGATGGAGGTTTTTTTGGGGGTCAGGTAATTTCCCTTTTAAGTACATCCCATAGTGGAGTTTCTAGGAAATCTAGGGGTAAAGGATTTGGGATGGTAGCTCACCGAAGTGTTGTTATGGCATGAAAGAGGATTCAAAATCCTCCCTGGCAATGACACCAAAATGTTATCACACAAGTTTTAGTTTTGGAAAATCCTGACCCAAACGACAAGATGACGACAAATAGGAGAATACCTACCCACTGTCACCTCAAATAGGAACTCATGTCACTTTAGAGGTGAAGTGATCACCTCAAGGGGGGAATCCTGGGTCAACATAGGGGTAAATGAGGTGGAAAGTGATACTTATGAATGGATGCCCCTATAGGTCAAGTTGATAAATGGAAAGTATCTTGGAAATGAGTCTCGATAGTGGTTAATGGATGCCAAGAAGTTTGAGCACCTGCAGACAATTATAGTACCTGCCTGAGAGACAAGAAAGACCAAGTATACAAGCTATATGTTAAGTGGACAAGAAGGTTAATCTTGTTGTCCCTATTTGCAATAGTCAACAAAGATATATATCAGAAAACAAATGATTATTATAGCTTCTAAAAACGATTCTAAAATTCTAACAAATGATGCAAGAGGTAAGCACAAATTCTAACAAATTATAACTATGGTATAAAAGCACAAGACTTTAGCAATGAAACAAGGTTGTAAGAAACAAGTATTGTAGAGATATTATTCAGTCTTATGGCTGTAGCAAACAAGTTGTTACAGCGTAAAAATCAGCCACCAAAAATCACAAAGAATCCACCCAAAATATGCGCTAGGACTAGTAGATTATAGGGGTAAATTGTTAGCAACTTATGACGGTTGAATTGTGAGTTATGAATAAAAAAAAGTGAATAATTTGCTACAGAACTAAGGGCTGTAGATTTAATCTAGTTGTATCTACCAAGAAAATAAGTAGACTAAGATGCCCTAGAGGCTTTATCAACCTCAAAGCATCACATAAAGTTTCCAACTTGAACAAGATCAATATCTCACTAAATCACGTTTACCAAGGCAAACAATTTATTTCTCCAATGAAAAATTTGGATTAGTGCCTTTAAAAAAGGGTGAATGGAGTCTTTAAAACACAAGTTAGATCAAGAAGATCCCTAGGGGGTTAAACCCTCTTACTCCCCAGGGCATTTAAACCAAACTCAAGGTATATCAAGGAGGGTGTACACCCTTGTACTCCTCCAAGATACATTGCAATAAAAGACTTGTAAACTAGAAAATGAAGAGAACTTGATAGAGGGTGTATGCAATTATACTCCTCCTAGGGTTTTAACCAACAATATCATTAAATGAGTAAGAAGAATGTAGATTTTCCTTACCAAAACCAAGAAAGTTGCAATATCAAACCCTAGTTTCACCAAGACAAACCATCCATAAGCAAGAACAAGAGTCTGCAAGAGGTGCGCACCACCTTTGCTCATTTATTCATAAACATATATACCAAAAATCATTTTCAAGAGAGAGAGAGAGAGAGAGATACCCAAAATTCTCAAGTATAGCGAAAATTTCAGCGACAATAGTCTTCTCACAATGGGAGAGCTACAATGAAAATGAAATAGAGATGATCTATATTTATACAAATCCTTGAAAACATAGTTTATTCACATTCAAAGGGATAACCACAAGATAAGGGGACAATAACCCTTGCTCTTGCCCCTTTTCCAAATAAATATTTTTTAATTCATAATTTGCACATACTATAAACCCTAGAAACTTGAGGTCATTGTTGGCACAAGGGCAGACCTAGGGTTTAACGCTTCAACAACGCACCAACAAAACCCTAACTACCGGCCCTTTCGGCAACACCTGCGAAGCAGATGCAGTCTCACCCGAGGTAGAGGCAGGGGGGTTACAGGACTCAAGTGTTTGTAACCAAGCTGGGACACATATATGTGATTATAACACTTCAAAAAGTACTTAGGAGCAACACACATTAGTTCATTAGTTTTATTCACATCACAGATCAAACCCTAAGTATAGATCGACGCACTAAAAATGACAAAATATACATTTCACTTAGAAACATAAGTCAGATCTATCACATTCAACATAGATGAAGCACTAAGCATTCATAGATCTAAATATCACTCATAACATTCAATGCACTAAGCAAATTTGCAACATAAACATTATAGCACAAAGAAAACCATCAACACAAGATTTATGTGGTTCACCCCAGTGTGGGGCTACATCCACCAATGACTTCTTCTTATTCATTAGTCTTCTTCAGTCTCTTACATTTATCTGTTCCTATGCACTAAGTCACAGAGCCAAGCCTTGAACTGGACAGGTGATCTACACACTGTGCACCAGATCCACCTTCCCCAAAATCAGGTAAGGGCACGGAGCCAACTCCTCTATCAAGCACAGAGCCTTACATACATGTTATGTTGCAAAAATAAACTCATAACTACTTACCTCTTGCACTTAGATACCGACTTAGCACATAGCTACTTACACTGCTTCACTTGCACTAAGCACACTTGTCCCATTCTACCTTACAATATTTACTTATTTATAAATTTACAAAAGGGCCTAAACATGGGCAAACTCATGGGCCGACATCCCATAACCCATTACATAAACCCTAATGAATCCCATGCTGGGTCCACAATCCTGCAAGCTAAGTGAGATCTCACGATCTCTCCACTTGGGTGCTCCATTTTCGACTTCTGCGTCGAAGTCCCAAAAGTGGTCAATCCCGACCAATGTCTCTTCAAAACTTCGTCTAGGGCCAACAATCACCCTCTTGGGGAAACATTTTGTCACTTTTAGGTCAATTCGTTGGGTTGGAGATGAGTGCGCTAGGCCTCCAAAGGACAAATTTCTTCAAGGTAAGCCTTTCCTCCATGATCCAAGGGCTCCCTCCCTCAAAACTTGCCAAGGGTCTCTAATCACCACCAAACCCTATCCCATGCATGACATCAAGCCCTCAAAGTATGACGTTTTTGCTCAAAGAGTAAATCGTTGGGCTGGTAGGAGGTTGGATTAGGTCTTCCATGGTGTCATCTCAGGCCTCCAAAGGAAATCATCATCATCTGGCACGTGGGCCGTGATATACAACCTATGGGATTCAAGCCCAAGCTAGGCTTGTTCTTCCAAAACTGTCCACCAACTAGGTCCTACAATGACAATGAATACACCCTCCAAGGATCTCAAGTCAAATTCATCATGATAAGTAAATCAAATCAATAAAAGATACATCTAAGCATGTACATCCAAACCACCTCATCAAAATAAACAAGTGCTCAAAGACCCTATACAATTTTCCCAATTTAGGTATGGGAGGGTTGACAAAGTGACCTATTGGGTGAATTGTACCTCAAGTTTAGGAGTGTTTCCATAGGGGAAATTTCTCTAAGTCATGTGGATGAAGTGACATGGATGAGGGAAATACTATTGGGCATGGGGTTCATTACATACAAGGGATTGTAGTGTCTCATTTATGGGTGCCTTTGTAGAGGGTGTGTTTCACCTTTGTTTTCAATGCAACCTTTTTCCAAGCCCATTTATTGCCTTTTATTATTTTAAGATGTTTTTAGGTTGAAGCCAATGTGGGGCTTCTACCTAAGCATGAAAAGCAATTCCCACCTTGAATTTACCCTAGTCACATCATGCTTCCCCAAGTTGAAAACATGTGTGGGGTTTCTACCTAAGCATGAAAAACAATTCCCACACATGCTCCACCTTAGTTGGCATTTGTATTAGTTATTTGTCATGGGTCCCACCAGTTTATTATGAGAGACATTTCATTATCCTCGAGATCCCTATGAGAGCATATAGAAGGTTCATGATTGGATTTTATCTTTTGTGAAATACAAGCCTCTGGGCCTTCAACCCCTTCTTCCTATTTAATGTGGGACAATCTCTTCTTGGGTCAGTACACCTGAAAATACCAAAAGGTAAGGATATGAGGGGATGAAACATGGAAAGTGACAAGTATGGTTGGGAATGGCATGATGACTCGTTAAGAGGAACTCCCAATAGAAAACCTATCCCTAAGGGTGACCCACTTACTAGGGCGAAATTTCAACCACCAAAGTGAAATAGGGAAAAGAACATAATGTCCAAGCAAACATTACATAATCAAAAGCAGTTTAAAATGAAACAAACCCAAATGCCTCAAATATTGAAATGACACTCACCATAATACCTGACTTGTACCTCATGGATAAAGATCCAATGTCTTCTAGAATCTATATGATGTGGTGGATACCATCATGATGAACCTAGAACTATGGTGGCGAGGTGGGTCTTTGTTTGTGCAAGTGGACACTATTGGTCAAGTTGTCTCTCGATACTCCATGTCTGCAAGCTGAGGGCCTCAAGAAATCATCTCCTTAGTTATCCCTAGGAACTGGGGATAACATCTGGCTCCTACTTAGGGACATGTACTCATCGTAGAGTGCATGAGAACCAATACATCATCTCTTGGTGGACCTGTGCATAAACTGTAAAATCCAAGGTTTTTCTATCACCCTTCGTCCATATATATCAAAACAAAAAATGACAACTAATCTAGAAAAACAAAATTTAGTAGTTTTTTTTTTTTATAAATCTAAACTAAACATGAAATTAGTATGCAAGTAGAGAAAAATGAAATATGAAATGCAACTAATCTATCATGAGAAATCAAGATGCAAACACAAGGAAAGCAATATGACCTACCTACTAATCTAGGGTATGGGAACTAAAGAAGTCAAGTGATACCTTGGAAATAATGTTTGAGAAGGGATCCATTTACTAGTAATGGCATCCTCCTCCCTTATTTCGCGGAAAAATAAAAAGAGTCTGACCCAAATATTTCCTCTATCTCGTAGGGACCCATCCAAAGAATGTCAAACTATTGATGCATTGCAGGTTTTTCTCTCCTCTTATCCCACATTAAGACATGGTCCCCCTTCTTGAAAACTCTTTGTCTTGCTCTACGATCAACAATCCTTTTTAGTTTTTCTTGGTTCTTTGTCATTTTTTCAAAGGCCATTCTTTGAGTTTCATCCAATTCCGTAAGTTGGTGAATTTGACCCTGAAGTGCTTCTTTATTCGTCGCAAATTGCTAAGCTATTTGTAATTCTAGAATATGGATATTTATAGGTAGGTGTGGTTCTAACCTGTAAACTATATCGAAAGGGGTTTTATCATTAGAGGTCTTAGTAGTTGTGCGGTCTACCGAGAAGGCATACTTAATCTTGCTTTCCCAACTTTTCTTGTTTTACCCAACAATTTTCTTTACAATATTCATGATTTTTTGGTTTCTAGATTTCACTAATCCGTTTCCCTGAGGATAATAATTTGAGGAGTGTGACAAACTGATTCCATACTTAAAACATAACTCATTGAGTGCTATCGAGCTAAAATATTTGGCGTTATCCATGGTTATCTTGGCAGGAACACCGAATCTAGTGATAATTGTTTCCTCAAGGAACTTCATCACAACCTGTTCTATTTATTTCTTTGTTGGGATAACTTCCACCCATCTGGTGAAGTAGTCAGTGGTGGTCAAAACCCATCGATAACCATTACTATATTTGTCCTTGAACTCAATAATGAAATCCAATCCCCATTGTTGAAAGGGTGCTTCTATGATGGTTGGATTAAGGGGAAGGGAATGGAGGTGTCATTGTCGACAAAGAATTGACACGGTTGACAGGATACGACATACTGATGCATGTTTGAGAAAATAGTGGGCCAATAATATCCTTCCCTTAATATCTTATGGGAAATAGTGTGAGTTGCAAAATGGCCTCCACAATACCCTGAATGAAGTTCAACCACTAACTTGTCAGCTTCTTTCTTATTCACACACCTGAGGATCACCCCATCATGCTTCCTCCACCCGAGTCTGTCTTATGTCAAACAATACTTCATAGATTTGAGCCTTAGGGCTCTCCTCTTATGATCTACCAAATGATAAGGGAAAGGGAGGTTCTTCAAGTAATAAATGATATCTGAATACCACTCATCATTCTCAATTTCACTTACGACAACGTTGATTTCTTCCTTCTCTCCCATCTCGATGGATTCTTGATTGATTTCTGTCAATATCTTAGCCAATGCTTGGCATTTAATTATCTTGGATATTTTTGATCTATAAATTTTATTCCTATATCTATGAAACCCATTTTCCCGTTGATCCAAGACAATCCCGTTGTGATAAAATATCCTTTACATCGACGTAAGGGATGAAAGCTTTAAACTTGTTGTAACCCACATAAGTTATAAAATTCTTGAGGGACTTGAGAAGAGCGTAGGTTTGTTTTTCCGCAATGGTGTAATTCAACTCTGATTCCGTAAGGTTCTTTCTCATGAAAGCCACCAATTGTTCATCCCCTTGATCATTTTTTTGCAACAGAACTCCTGTGATGGTATCCTTTGAAGCGAAAGAGAATATGATGAAATCTTTAGGAACATTTGGATCGACTAGGACTCCCGCAATAGTTATTGCTTCCTTGATACATTGGAAAGCTAACTTACCTTTGTTGTCCCATTCGAAACGTGCATCCTCCTTTAACTATCTATTAATAGGCTTAACAATTTCAGCGAAGTTCGAAATGAAACTGCTTATGAAGTTTGTTTGGCCAAAGAAGGTTTGCAAGGATTTCTTTTCTTTAGGGAGAGGGATATTTTTGATGGATTCAATCCTGCCAGGGTCTACAGAGATTCCATATTTAGAAATAATATTACCTAGTAACTTGCCTTTAGCCACACCAAAACTTGATTTCTTAGGGTTGAGAGAAATGTCATATTCTTTGCACCTTTGGAAAATCATTCTTAAGAGTTGGATGTGCTGATCCCTTTTCATGGAAATAGTGGTTAAATCATCCTTGTAAATCTCTATGGTTTTCCTTATCAAATCCTTGCAAGCATAATCCATGACATGTTGGAAAGTATCCCCCGCGTTGGTTTATTGAAAAGGCGTTCTCAAATAATTGTAAGTCCCCCAAGGGGTGGTGATTTTTTTTTTTAATTTGTCAAACTCCTTTACCAACACCTGGTTATATCATGAGAAAACATCAAGCATGGACATCATCTATACTCAGGTGACCCTTTGCAGAAGATAGTCCATGTTTGGTAGAGGATAATTATCCTTAAGTGAAGCCTGGTTCAAATTTCTAAAATCAACACATATCCTTTTATCACCAGTCTTCTTCATGGCAATGATTGGATTAGATACCCAATAGGAGTACCTGATAGGATCAATTATTCCTCCCTCAACCATCTTTTGTAATTTCTTTTGGACTTGTGGGGCAAATTTTAGGTTCATTTTCCTGAGCTTCTGCCTGAAGGGTTTGGTGCCTTCCTCAAGGGGAATAACATGTTGTATGACATCTTATCGGTAAGCCTTTAGATCTTTGTAAGAATAAGAAAAAACTTTCTTAAATTATCTTATGAGGGAAATCAACTTCTCCCTTTCATCAAGCATTGTTCCTTTTCCAAACTTGGCCATTTTTGGGGATTCCTTGGTGCCAATATTGAATTCAATGACCTCGTCATCAATTTTCCTTGACGAATTCCCCTTATACATGTCATTTCAGTCAAAAAGTATTTCTAGGGGGATGACACCTTTAGGCAAGGATCCTTAAGGTAAATCAATGATCTCAACATTTTCCCTTTCTTCCAATGGGTTTATTTGAGCTTCAGAGAATTCACCTCCATTCTGGAGAAAACACAATGTTATCACATGAAGTTGTTAAGGGTCTCATGAAGTTGTTGTGGGTCAATTAATCCTTAGATTTTTAATATTTTATCCTTAGTCATGTTTAAGTTTCACTTTTGATCTCCTCTTTATGGTTTTCCTAGGTTTTAACACAAATAAATTTAAGGTTGAATGTTGGCCCATACGTTTGGTTCTTACCTTTGGTTTATACCTTCATCTCATCACATGATTAGACAACCATCACCATCACCCTTATTCCACCACTAGCCTGACATGTCACTACATCCAATATGCGCTTAAACCACTCCACTTTGTCCCTCTACCCGTTAGAAGGTCAAATCAAAGTCGTTTTAGTATGCTGCCATCTCATCAGAACATTTTGTAGGGCATATTGAGTACATATTCCCTCTTTACCATTATTTCACTTGTGAGGCTTGTGTCAGTCGATCTCATTGTTTTCAACATCCATAATTTAAAGGAAATAAGTTGGGATTTAGTCATTTAAGGATGTCTAACTGTTTTCTCAAATATTTGAATTTTGCCCCTAGTTCGTCGCTCCAAAAACTCCTAAGTTCAGACATGCACTGCGAAATCTGCTACAGACTAGCAGGTGGTTTTATACAACATGAAACATATCTATAGTCAAGCCACAACGTCCAAGTACTCCTTGATTTTTTTGAGCTCTATTGAAGATCAGATTAAGGCTATGCTTGTGTTTCTTCTCTTGGGTGCTACGATTTGATGGTCTATATTACCAACCTGCCTCTTTTACCTTTTCTATCACCAATTCTCAGCTAGCTGCATTATTTTCAGCCTCATCTACTAAAATTGAGCCCATCCTGCTGTCAGAGCCATTATGCCTTTCTCTTTCTTGGACTTGCTGTTATACTATGAAATCTGCTACGAATTGTGCTACAGATCCCATGTTTTGGCACTATGAGCCCATACATCAAACTCAACATTATCCTCTGATCACATAACTTGCATCAAATAATTTTATTTAGATTTTCAATTGTTATTTCAAATCTAAAGTCTGTCTACATTGGAAATTTAAAGAGCCTTGCTAATTAAAATGGTGAGGACCTTGCAAATGATGGTGAATTGTTAGCTTAAAACTTTGGTAGATGCTTCCTCCTTGCATATCCATTTTCCTGAAGGGTTTTCTTACTTTTATTAACCTATATTTTTCCTTTCATAAGCTCAATAGTCAAATAGACGGGAAAACTCTAAAGCCTTAGAAGAAGCCAGCTTTGAAAAGACCATCATTTCAAACCCTAAGACCTCTCTCCTTTGTTTGGCCTCTCATATATCTCAGAGTATTGTAGTTTTTTTCCTCCTATAATAACAAATGGATACACCACAATAAAATAAGGCTCACAAGGGTGGAAATGTAGTCAAGACCGAGCCTTGTGATATGCAGTTATTTAATGCTGAACCTCTAATCAGAGAGGTCTTCCAGAGAGTTGGATGTTTAAATTTATGTCAGGATATGCAGAGGGGATACCCTGAGGTAGCTATAGAGTTTTCCTTGAATTTTTATGGCACCAAAACCAAGGTGGGGACCCTTGAAATGGAGGTATCTAAATCCACCATTGCAACAGCCACTGAGATACCCAACACTGGTGAAAGATGGTTTAAACCATGACTCTTAATGCAACCTTCTCTAAAGAGTTCCTCAAACCAGAATGTTAGGGAGATAATCTATCAAAGGGAGTGCCTGGGATCCACTTGGTTGAGGGATTTTACAAGATGTTAAAGGTGATCCATAGATATTTTACCTGTGAGGGAATATTCAATATGATTTACCAATACCACATTAGGCTTTTGCTGCACTTCATAGGAAAATACCTAATGAACATCCCTTTCTATTTATTTAGGAGCATGGGGAAAATGGTTGACAGGGTCCAAGCCAAGTCCAAAACTGTGGACACAATTGTTTTCCACTCAGGTTTGATTAGGATGCTTGTGATGGAGGAGTTGAAGAAAATAAATATAGCTTGGGAGAAATTCATTGCATCTTCACATCTGCAATTAAATGTAGCCTCTACTCCTCAATCGAAGGTGTAGATCCCTTTGCAAGATTATAGTGTTGGTCACATAGAAACAAGTAAAAAGAGAAAGGGAAACCACATTACGAAAGATGATGAGGCTCCTAAGGAACAATAATAAGAAGAAGGGGGAGCTCATCACTCTCCTCAAAGGGAATTTTCACCCCAACTAGCTCCAGAATTAGCAGAAATTCCCTCAGCTAAAATCACAGGCAAAAAAGGGAGAAAGTTACTCTTCCCCTCACCTACTGCTGTAGTTGAGACTAAAGCTAGAATGCCCTTCACTAGGTCATCAACCAAGAAGGAAATTGCTGAACAAGTGGTCATAAAAGAAGCTCCTGTCAAGAGGAAGGATAAGGGTAAAATTGAGACTGTTGAAAAATACATTGAAGTCATAGACATAACTACTCCCCCTAAGAACCCTACTGTCAACATATTGATGAGAAAACTTAGAGATGCCATAAAGGAGGTTTCTCACCTGAAGGAAGAAGGGTTGTATGAGAGGAAAAAGTTGAAGGATCTTATGGATATGTATAAGGAAACCATTGATCTGTCTAGGTTTACAACAAAGAGATTTCTTCCCCTTCATAGGCATCTTAGAAATCTATACAGGCAGAACAAAGATTTATAATCTTAGATCAGAAAGCTCAAGCTAGAGACACATGCTTTCAAATATGAATTATCGCAAAGAAATATGAATGTGCTAGCTCAATATGCAACCAAAAGAAGTACCGAACTTAGGAGGTGAAATGGAGTGGTTGAAAGACTCTTAATTTTGAAGATGGTTATCCTTTCATTTTGAATTTTTGGTGGGAAGAATTATGATTATACCTGATTTTGCAGTCATACACCCTATTTGGGGGCTTCTACAGGCTTATATACCTTTGGCTAAATTTTTTGGGTATTTTTGGCTCAAACTGCACAACACAGACAACTACAGGACATTTCACAGTGCCTGACGTTGCGAAATGATCTACACATACAGAAGATGCATAGTCACTACAAAATCCGCTGCAAAATGACCTAGACAGACATAAAATGCAACCTCACTACGAAATATGCTGCGAAATAGTCTACACAGGCGGGCGCTATAGAATTCGCTACAGAATTTGTTGCGAATTTGTCTACGAACTGGCTTATAAAATCAATACTTCAAGATTCGGGTCCAATTTATGTTTTGATGGGTTTTGAGAGAATCAATGGTCACCAGGTGCCTAGTGGAGCTTAGCACAGATGCTTGGAGGTCAGTTGGAGCTGGTGGACACATGAAAATGAAAGAGATGCACTCAAGGGACACACCACTAAGAAAATATTATGGTGTTAGGATGGTTACCAACATTTTCCCTGTTTATAGCAGTTTGTTGTTTCCACTTGAACATGTGTAAGATTTTCAGTTTTAGGTGGGAGAACCCTATGTTAGAGGATCACACTTGAATTGTATGGTGTAATTTCTTGTTTAGGATATAAATGTAGCATTAGAAGAACATTTTGAGGTTCGAATGGTTGAGCATAGACTCACTTATGTAATGTTTTGATGTAATAGAGCCAAACTTTGGTTTTATGTATGATATCTGAGACATTTTTCCTAATAGAAGTCAACTTTATTTTCCATCATCTTACTTCTTTCTTAATCCGATTTTCTCATCATTGAATGATTCAATTGATATATTATAGCTGTGTTACAATGTATGTTTGATTGTTATGTTGTTGTGATTATTATCAATGTTTAAAAGCTTGGATTGAAGAAGTTATTATGTCTGAGTTTTTTCCTCATTAGTCTGCTAGTAAGGCCTGATCCTAATAATAGACTAATTCATCCTTCTCATTAAAGTATTCCATCTACCCACACTTAACTTTGAATCACTCATTAATGTTAGCCAAGACCTCACTTTCTTATGCATCTTGCCTAGAAATTTATGTGTTTGAGCATTGCTATGTTGAGTTTTATCCATTTGACACTTCATCATAAATTTACCATTACAAACCTATTTGATGGGTACCGGGCTTATCCTCTAGTAGTGTGAGGGTGAGTCTCAGTGCTAACACATAGAATATGGTTTTCATTATAAAAAAACTGCCAATGTTTCAAGTTGTCAGGTAGTGAAGGCCTAGAATTTACTTCCACTTTGTAGAGATTGATCTCTTTGAAAATATGTAAGGTTGACGTGGAAATGGCAAGGTTTTCTACCAAATGATTCTCTTTCCTAGGGATGGATTCAATTGAAAATTTATCGAATTTATTCATGGCATCCTAGATGACATCTTTGTAGTGTCTCAACCTTGGGTTCTTAGCAACAAATTTCTTGTTAACTTGTGAAATGATCAAGTCCAAGTCTCCTCTTACTTGTAGGGACTTAATATTCATGTAATTGGAGAGGTTCATGCCCAAGATGAGGGATTCATACTCAATGATGTTGTTTGTGTAGTTAAACTGAATCTTGTACGAGAACAAGGTAGTATCATTCTATGGTGATCTCAGGACCAATCCTGCACCTGATCCTGAGCTCAAATGCGCACCATCAAAGTCTAATCCCCAAGATTCCTCCTTCTTTTCTTCATATAGAAAAAGGGAGTTTTCCAAAATGAAGGTGTTGTCAATATCCTTATCCGAAACTTGATGGGTTATGTTGACGTGATATTTTAAAAAGATTTCCTTTTTGGTCTTGTCAGGGGAAATAATTTTCTCCTCATTTTTCATGACAACAACTTCCTTCTCTTTGTGTGGGTCTGTTATAACTTGTTGAATATGCTGGAAAATTTTTCTTCAACCTGGCTTGCTGCTCGTTTCCTTTCAACTTTCAAAATATCGTTTATTGGTGGAGGTATTTTTTCAAATGTTGGTCCTTTATCTTTCCCTAATAGATTCATGATGCGACCACCAATTTGTTTAGCAACCTCCTCTCGTTTCCTATGTAGGTATGTCTTGATATTGTGTGGAGGGTTTGGTATGATAAGATCATCAAATTGATTTATATGAACGATTTCGTCAAGATAGTCCTCATCTTGTCTGAGAGAGGAGGTTATGTTCTCCTCTATATCACACGCCCTTACTTGGGATTCAAGTAAGATCATAGGGCGTCCCTTTCTAATTATAACTTCGAAGGGGTTTCTCATTGTTGACATGTAGGACTTGAGGATGGTCCTCTGAGAAGGTTTGAAATCTCCAGGAAAAATTCCCAAGAGGGTATTGAAACTATCATTAAAATCCCTTATACTTTAGTCTGATTATCTTTTGTAGTTATAGAGTTGATCATAAAGGGACTAGAAATCTTTGTTTTTTCCGAATCTTTTGGCAAAACGTTCTTGAAAAATATCCCAACTTGTGATTGTTCTTGGAAGAATACTATCATACCATTCCTTATCCTTTCCGACAAGAGTGTAGGAGAAGAGTCTCATTTTGACATCTTCATGTTGGTCATAGGGTTAAAGAGCACGGAGGAAGGAATCTAAGTGATCTTCGATTGTAACGAGATCATGGGTATTCAAGGTAAGAATATTGTTGCAAGTACTAGTTCTTAAAGTAGTAGTAGACTTAATGAAACTCAACATGAAAAAGAAAGGACAAAGCTTTTCCACATAAGGGTAATTTCAAAACATACCAAGATAGATACTCTATTTGATATAGGATCACAAGCAAACCTCATTTCTGAAGACATTGTCAAGAAACTATTTGGAAACTACTCCTCATCCTAAACCATACCCTTTAGGTTGGATATGCGACAATGCCAAATTGCATGGGACAAGAAGGTGTAAACTCAGATTTGCCATCACTGCAAACTATATAGATGAGGTAGAGCTTGATGTTATTCCATTGGATATTTGTGGTATTGTGTTGGGAAGCCCATATTTATATGATAGGAGAGCCATTTTTCATCGTCATGAGAACAAGTATAATTTGTTCAAAAATGAAGTTGAGTACATTGTTAGAGTAGATACAAAGAAGATGAATTTATCACTTACAAATGCTGGAAAAATGAAGAGACTAGTCAATGCTAGTAAGAACCTTGTACTTTTGATGATTAAACCCAAAGATAACGAGGAAGAAAAAGTTTTCAAAGGATGTGATGCAAAGTTGCAATCTGATTTGTATGAGGTTAATAATGAAAATGTTGAGATGTTTCAAGAACCAAGGGGATTTCCTCCTAAAAGAGGTATCCAACATGAGATTCTATTATGCAACTTTATGTCATACTAACCAAGTTGAGGAATTGGCTTCCTATGTACATGGTAAACTTTTGTATCTTGGAAAGCTATGTTTTTCATAGGATGAAAAAGTCAACAAGATAAGGGAAGCACATTTCTCTTATTGCTGGCCATTTTGAGGTAGGCAAGAAGTTAATTGAACAAGTTCAGTTTGTGCATCAAACTGTTCAAGAATAGTTGAGAAAGAGCTAAGCCAAGTACAAGACAAGACATGAAAAGTTTCGTATTGGTCTCAAAGGCACCAATACAAGCAAGGCCAAGTGGATTGAGATTGGAAGGGTGACAAAAATGTACCCTCATCTTCAGATATACTGAAAGTAGTCTTTTGGAGGTCCAAAATCTTCCCAATGGGGAGGAGTGATCCAGGGGATCAAATTTTGCTCAAAAATCAAAGTGCTAGGAATCGCTTCAAAATGGACACCTGCATAGGCCTCGTCGTCACAAACCCAATGCAACTTGAACAGTCTCAAACAAACGTCGTATGATCAAGATATCGTGTTCTGTTAATTTTTCCAAACATGCAAAACTTTGTTGACTGTACAGTCTGCACAGTGTTGGCGTGGAAGGGTATGGACCCACATGTGGCAGGTGACATGGCATGGTCATACATGTGACATGGTAGAGTGCTGAGTTGGCATGCTGATAGAGTAGGCTCGGTGACAGACACATGGGTGAATTAGATAGTGACACGTGTCATTTATTGGGCCAATGTTATGGTGCCACGTGGCCCAGTCGTGGGCTGCCACGTGGCACCCCTCCAGTCTGGTTGGCAAGTGATAATTTTTTTTTGACTCCACAGGAGTCAAACCCATGAACTCTGGGCGTGCATGGGAGAGATTTGGAATAGGTTGGACCAAAAACCCGCTTGTGTGATGAGACTTAACCTTAAGTGTTTTTATAAATATTTGAATTTGAATGTATGTATTTTCAGCAGGGTAAAGGGTCGGGGCTAGGCCCTAGCCCCCAATTCGTTATGCGCATACAACCATCCACTCCATTAAACTTTGGCATGGGGTTTCAATGTTTATCCCCAACCCCCCTGATGTATACACCATACGATCCTCCCATGTAACCATTGGCACACAGACTGTTTGCAATTGGGGTTAAGCCCGAAAGGCATAGATGTTTGCCATATTTCCATCCCATGTGACCTAGAGCGCAGAGGTTGCAATAGATTGGGTAGGTACTAGTTTTCAGGTCGGCTCTAGGCCACATGGCCCATGTGACCTTTACCTCCGCCGAGAAAAGGGGCCAGTGCATAAACGATACTACAATTCCACCCGATTTGCGAGATTATGGCGTGTGCTGGGTTTTGGTGTGGAAAACACAGAGAGGCCGTGTTAGTCTGTCAGTAGGTGTGTTTTGGCGAGCAAGTACAACAAGTTTGAAGGGGAAAACTTCCATGAGGTGTAACTTCTTCATTTTTTGGCCAAACCAGGTGCCGAAAAAGCCCATCTAGAGGTTTTTGGACGTTCTGGAGGCATTGGAGCCATCTATTTTGTATTCTGAGAACTGTAAGAGCACTTTTTAAGCATAATTAAAATGATCCAAGGGAAAGTAGACCGAGAGATGTAGCCCAAGAGAGGGGTGAACTCCTTTATCATTTGATGTGTTATGTGTTCATTATTGATGGTTTTTATATGTCTGATATGATGCTCAAGATTAAGTAAAAAATCTTTAATTGATGTGTTGGTAACTTGATCCAATTACCCAAACACATACCATTTTTACACTTGCAATTTAAAAGAGACAAGTATTCTTCATTTTAAAGATCTATTGGAAACAAATCCATTCCATTTTTAGATCAATAGAGGATAATTATCCTTAAGAGAAGCTTGGTTCAAATTTATGAAATCAAAACATATCCTGATATCACCATTATTCTTTCTGACAATGAATGGATTAGATACCCAAGAGGAGTACCTAACAGGCTCAATTATTCCTGCCTCAACCATATTTTGTAACTCCTTTTTGACTTGTGGGGCAACTTTCGAGCTCATTTTCCTGAGCTTCTGCCCGAAGTGTTTGGTGCCTTCCTCAAGGGGAATAGATTGTTGTATGGCGTCTTCTCGTTAAGCCTTCATATCTTCATAAGACCATTACAAAATATCCTTAAATTATCTTATATAAGCAATCGACTTCTCTCTTTCATCAAGTGTTGTTATTTTTTAAACTTGACCATTTTTGGGGATTACTTGGTGCTAATATTGAATTCAATGACCTCATCATCAATTTTGCTTGATGGATTCCCATTATACATGTCATTTCGGTCAAAAATTATTTGTAGGGGGACGACACCTTTAGGTAAGGGTCCTTCAGGTTTATCTAGGATTCTGATAATTCACCTTAATTATGGAGAAAACACAGAATCTGATTTTCGTTATCAAAAACCTACCAATGTTCCAAGTTGTCTAGTAGTGAAGGCTTGAAATTTACTTCCAATTTAAAGAGACCGATCTCTTTGAAAATATGTAATGTTGATGCAAAAACGAAAAGGTTGTCTGCCAAATGATTCTCTTCTCTAGGGATGGATTCAATTGCAAATCTATAGAATTTCTTCATGGCATCCCATATGACATCTGTATAGTGTCTCAACCTTGGGTTATTAGTAGTGAATTTCTTGTTAACTTGTGAAACGATCAAGTCCGAGTCTCCTCTTACATGCAGGGACTTTCTATTCATGTCAATGGAAATGTTTATGCCCAAGATGAGGGATTCATACTTGGTGATGTTGTTTGTGCAGTTAATCTCAAGCCTTTACGAGAACAAGGTAGTCTCGTTATCTGGTGATCTCAGGACTATTCCTACACCTGAGCTTGAGCTCGAATGTGCACCATTGAAGTATAAGTCCCAACATCCCTCCTTCTTTTCTTCATCTAGAAAAAGGGAGTTTCCCAAAAGGAAGGTGTTGTCAATCCCCTCATCCAAAACTTGATGGGTTATGTTGATGTGATATTTTACAAAGTCTTCCTTTTTGGTCTTGTATGGGGAAACAATTTTCTCCTCATTTTCGATGACACCAACTTCCTTCTCTTTGCGTGGCTATATTATAACTTGTTGAATATATTGCAAAAACTTTTCTTCAACCTACCTTGCTGCCCGTTTCCTTTCAACTTTAAAAATCTCGTTTATTGGGGGAGGTATTTTTTTCAGATGTTGGTCCTTTATCTTTATCCAATAGATTCATCATGCGAACAAAAATTTGTTTAGCGAGCTCCTCTCGTTCCCTCTACATGTATGTCCTGATATTGTGGGGAGGGTCTCATACGATAAGGTCATCAACTTTATTTATCTGAACAATTTCCTCAAGACAATCCTCATTTTGTCCGATAGAGGAGGTTATGTTCTCCTCTATCTTGCATGCCCTTTCTTGCGCTTCCAGTAAGGTCCTAGGGCGTCCCTTTCCAATTAGAAATTCACGGGGGTCTCTCATGGTTGACATGTAAGAGTTTAGGATGGTACTCTCAGAAGGTCTGAAATCTTGAGGAAAACTCCCCATGAGGGTATTGAACGTATCATTAAAATACCTTATACTTTATTCTGAATTTATTTTGTAGTTATAGAGTTGATCATAAAGGGACTGTAAATCTTTGTTTTTTCTGAATATTTTGGAAAAACATTCTTGAAAAAGATCCCAACTCGTGATTGTTCCTGGAAGAATATTATCATACTATTCCTTATCCTTTTTGACAAGAGTGTAGGAGAAGAGCGTAGGAGAAGAGTCTCATTTAGACATCTTCTTGTTGGTAATAGGGTCCAAGAGCACAGAGGAAGGCGTTTAATTGATCTTCGGTTGTTACAAGATCATCCCTTGAAAGGATGGGGAGCCACTCTTTAAAGTCCCTTGGGAACTTGTGAGGATATCCATGAATATTTGTCATTTCTAAAGGTTTGTATGCATATTTAACCCACGGGCTAGATGTAGTACTTGTTGAACTGGGCACATATGAGATTAGAGTTGTAGAGGTAGTAGGTGAAGATGGAGGTTTTTTTAGGGGTCGGGTAATTTCCCTTTCAGGTACATTCTATAGTGGAGTCACCAGGAAAGTTAGGGGTAAAGGATTTGGGATGGTATCTCATCGAAGTGTTGTTATGGCATGAAAGAGGATTCAAAATCCTCCCCAGCAATGACGCCAAAATGTTATCGCACAAGTTGTAGTTTTGGAAAAGCCTGACCCAAACAACAAGATGGCGACAAATAGGAGAATACCTACCCACTGTCACCTCAGATGGGAACTCATGTCACTTTAGAGGTGAAGTGATCACCTCAAGGGGGGAATATCGAGTGACCCTAGGGGTAAATGAGATGGAAAGTGATTCTTATGAATGGATGCCCCTATAGGTCAAGTTGATAAATGGAAAGTAGCTTGGAAATGAGTCTCGATAGTGGTTAATGGATGTCAAGAAGTTTGAGCACCTGCAGACGATGATAGTACTTGCCCGAGGGACAAGAAAAACTAAGTATACAAGATATATGTTAAGTGGACAAGAAGGTTAAGATTTCTATCCCTATTTGCATCAGTCAACAAAGATATATATATCAGAAAACAAATGATTATTATATCTGCTAAAAAATATGCTAAAAGTATAACAAATGATGCAAGAGGTAAGCTAGCTATAATGGTTCTCCAGATTAGACTCTGCCCAATTAGACTCTGCAGCATTTGATAGTGGAATGGTTCTCTAGATCTTGAGATTCGACCAATTAATCGATGGGATTTACGTAGTGATTGGCAAGATGTCTTCTTGTGAAATCTCCTCCTTCGGTTTGATGGTTCTCTTTTTGTATTTTCTTTTACTAGGTGAGTCTGATAAAATGATGTATGCCAGTATAAACCAACTGGTAAAAGGGGGACAATTAAACTACTGGAGAAGGCTAAGCTCGGGATAACCCTAATACTCAAGCATGTAAACAAATATTTTCACACCTATGACAAGCCTAGTATTAATACATTAACTTGCTGGTATTTCAATTATTGACCGAGATACAATTATCAAAGAAAACATACATGCAGTAAATGATGGAAAGAAAAATAGTTTCCTTAGCTACAATCATTAATCACACATTAACACAACGATTTGATTTCGATCATTAGAGATAAGAACTATAAAACATTGAATCAACTAACTTATCAATAAATTCATAAACTCTTACTCGTTACAACATCCATTCATGAGGTAAAGTAAAAAATAATTCCTCCTTAGATCCAACCACACACGCCTTTGATGAAAAAACATAAGTTTGTCTCTGGTCCTAAATAATTCCTCCTTAGATCCAACCACACACGCCTTTGATGAAAAAACATAATTTTGTCTCTGGTCCTAAACAAGACTTCCCAATTAAGGTAGTTTGGAAATAGTTCTTTACAATTCCAAAAATGAGGGTCTTTGCAAAAACCATCGACCTCTTCTAACAGGTCGATCCTCTTATTTATAACAAATTATTAATTAAAAATAACTATCAAAAGTGAAAGCTAAGTAAAACAAAACATCGTTGAATGGCGCTTTCATCTCTTAGTCTTCTAAGAGTCATCAAATGGTCTCACTTGAGTGGATGAATCTTCTCATACTCTAACCATTTGACAAAGAGTTCCTCGCATGTGTTGGCATACAGGAACCTGTGTTGGTCCATCGAGGCCGAAATGATCTCCTTTATTTCTACTACCCGTGCCCAATACTTGACTACTTTACAACTTAATTGCTGTAACACCGTCCGAGCCTTGATTGGGTGCTCCATGAACTACTGTACTTGACCTGGCGCCAAGTTCGCCACCTTTTCTATCTCCTCCGTCCACAATGAGTCTTGTTCTGCATGTAGTTTGAATATGTCATGCAAGTCGACAAATTCCTCGGGTGTGCCGAATTTTGGGAGACCGATGTTTCTCATCGCCCAATTGATCTTGGTCCAACTCCTTTCACAATCAACCCATTTCTCTTGGATCTCCTGATGAGGTTCTTGGGCCATCTTCACCCACTAATCGACAAACTTCCTTATACGGTCGATGTTGCTATCCCTTAGTACCCGAATGCCCAACTCTTCGGTGTCTCAACCCTTTTGAACTGCACTGATGTAATCAATTATTTCCATATTTTGGTGGGCTTTCTGATATCATCTTTCCATGTTCTTGAAAGTTTCCGATGCCATAAGGGTGTCTTCTTGGAAATTGGCTATCCCTGTAGTGAAAAAGTGCCACTCACTAGCGAATTTACTATAGGCATCCTAAAACTCGCTTCTCAAGAACACCATAGCCTGTGTGGAGTCCTGATAGTATTTTTCCAAATGGTGCAGATGCTCCAAATCCTTTAGCGTAATGGCCAACTCCTCTTCATATTTCCTTGCTCTATCCAGGGTGGCATCTATGATCACCATCCCTACGCTGATGAGCTCAGACATCTTGGCATGCTCCGTGATGATCAACTTTTCCTCTATGGTGATGAGGATGGAACTCTCCAGAGTAAGCCTCCTCTTCTTAGTGGTTCTCTTCATGATGGATTTCCTCTTTTGGTCGTAGGCGATGGCTTGTATATCGATGACCTCATCCATAGGTTCAGGGATTTTTTTCTCTCCCCAAGTAATAATGTTTCCCAGGCTCTCGACTATGTATATCTGTTCAAGACTGGGTTCTTGAACCTCTTCTATATTTCCCAAAAGTTTAGCCTCTGGTTTTTTCTCATCGAGAGGTAAAGTACTGTCCAAAATTGATGAATCAGGGGCATGATTGGTACTTACTTGATAATCGGTTGTCGATATGCCAATTTCATGTCGTGGAATTTCTTTCCCTTGTTCACCCAATCCTAGCTCATCCCTCACGCCGTCCCTTGGGATTCATGATGTGTCAAGTGGCTCAACGTCCAAGGCACTTTCTACCTTATACTCGTTCTGCGGGCTGCTATGACTTGGAGCATCGAGATCCAGGGCAGATTCCTTCTCAGGTTCTGTTTCCTCTGTGGTTTTCATCGAAGTGACTAGGGACACATCTGATCTCTCCTCATCATCGTAGACAATTATTAGATCGAACATGGGATTTGGTGTACTTGATATCTGTGATGTCCTTGCTATCTTGGGTTGAGCTGAAACGTCCCCTGTGTTGGTTGTGGAGCCTGATTATCTTCCTGATTTAGGGGTCCTTTCTTTCAGCCGTGTTTATACCCCATGAAGTATTTGCACCCCAAAAGTATGTACACTCTTCCATGCGGGGGAGTGCAGAGGGGGGGTACCCCCTCTGCGGGGTCTGGGGGCAAGCCGACCCCCAGAGCAAAAATTGCCTTGTAAAAGTATATTGTAATTTCATTGTAAATCTGGACCGTTCATTATAAGGTCTCAAATCTAACGGTAGAGATTATGTTAGGGTTTTTTTTTGCCCTAGAAGGCAACCCTCTTTTATGAGGGAAATGTATTGCGGCTATGTATGGTGGTGAATATTGTATTTTGAGAGTGGAGACTGTGAAAGAAAGAAGAGGAAGTTACAATGGGTTTTGCTGTAGGTTGTATCCCTTCATTTGCTGGATAATAATAAAGGAAGGACCTGGCAATTTCTCTGGTGGACGTAGCCCACACTGGGTGAACCACGTAAATCTGTGTCTCTCTTGTATTGTGTGTCTTTTATGTTTTGTTTCTGCATTTGTTTTATTTTATTGCTTCGCGGTCCTGTTTTTCTAACAACTGGTATCAGAACGTAAGGTAACTCGCAGGAAAAGAGGGTTCCTAGTTCGAGTGGGAGCAATGTCGGAATATGGAAAGTTTAGGGTCGAGAAATTTAACGGCCAAAACTACCAGTTATGGAAGATGCAGATGGAAGACTATTTATATCAGAAGGATCTATT
>ML783699.1:391365-447693 GCA_009831015.1 Picea engelmannii
TGGAGTTGTTGAGATCGGTCTCCAAGTGGGAGATTGTTGGTTGTGGAGCCTGATTATCTTCCTGATTCAGAGGTCCTTGCTTTCAGCCATGTTTATACCCCATGAAGTATTTACACCCCAGAAGTATGTACACTCTTCCACGCGGGGGGTTACCCCCTCTGCGGGGTCTGGGGGGGATATCCCCCCGGCTGGGGGGTCTAGGGGAAAGTGGGGGTTCGGGGGCGAAGCCCCCGAAGTAAAAATTGCCTTGTAAAAGTATATTGTAATTTCATTGTAAATCTGGACCGTTCATTATAAGGTCGCAGATCTAACAGTAGAGATTATGTTAGGGTTTTTTTTTTCCCTAGAAGGCAACCCTCTTTTATGAGGGAAATGTATTGCGGCTATGTATGGTGGTGAATATTGTATTCTGAGAGTGGAGACTGTGAGAGAAAGAAGAGGAAGTTACAATGGGTTTTGCTGTAGGTTGTATCCCTTCATTTGCTGGATAATAATAAAGGAAGGACCTAGCAATTTCTCTGGTGGACGTAGCCCACACTGGGTGAACCACGTAAATCTGTCTCTCTCTTGTATTGTGTGTCTTCTATGTTTTCTTTCTGCATTTGTTTTATTTTATTGCTCCACGGTCCTATTTTTCTAACACCCTGGTCATCCGACCTCGGGTGTTGAAACTTCAGGTTTATCTGACCCGGTGGTTTCCTCAATTTGTATCGGCTCTGGGTCACTTGGTCCTCCCTGAATTTTGATTGGGTGGTCGAAAGGAACCCTTTTCATCTCTACGAGCTCTGGGTTGTTCTGTAACTGGTCAATTACTCTCTGTGCCTCTACCATTAAGCGTAGACCCATTTTCTGTGCCTCTGGTGTCAAGAACAATCCCCTTCCCTGCACCTCTGTTGTCTTGACCGCTCTGATTTCTTCCCTGGCTCTGAGGGCCTCTTGAGTCGACTGTTCTATTTTTTCCACTTGTTCATCCATGGTCATGGCCTTGAACCTGGTCATGTTTTGGTTGGCCATCCTCTGCACCACCTCCTCCCAGTCCCGATAGTTCTCTATGAATACTTCATCCTCAAACTTATCGTGATGATATGGACAACATGATGACACTTGCGACGGATGTTGGAGGACCATGCCTTTAAGATCATGCTTACGTAATTGGCCTGTATGGAACCTAAATTCAAGTTGGATCAACCCTTATTGTTTGGCATGAGAAGTATGCTTCACCATATAGAACCCCACATGGAAACAATAGGGTATGAAGGCCCGTTTCTTTTCTTTGACTAATGTGGCGTTATAGCCCTGCAGGATGGTCTGATAACAAAGTTCTCCCATGACGATTCAATCTGGGACATGATATAGTAGGAGATGTGGTGCTCCAGTGGCCCAGAATACCCCGATGTAGGTTGCGCGCTCGTCCAAATACAAATGACCTACATTGGCTATCATTTTCTTGGCTGCCGCTGATAGCCTTGGGAATTCATTCTTAAAAAGAATAAAATAAATATGGGTGATGAATTCATCACAGATGAGGTAGTAAGATTTCTTGTACTCATTTTCCCATAGCATGCTGAAGTAGATGTGGATTGGGAGTTCTGCAACATGCCAGCTCAGATTCATGCCGACAAACACGTTCCTAACGCACAAGACATCGAGCAGGTACGAGGCCATGTAGAAAGTTGGTGCCTCTCCTTCCTTCGATGTCTGAGCTTGATGCACACAAATGCTTAGTGGTTTGGAGATTATTGTTCCCCAGCTGAAAATGCTCCCGACAATTGCAACCGTGTATGCCAAAGGCATCCATGCTTCCCAAAACTTGGAGCAATCCTTTTCTTTGTATAGCCGATAGATGAAAGCCATCAAATATATGTATGGCTCCCTCAAGTTGATTGTCCCATACCATCCATTGCTACGATTGGTGAATTTCTTGTCTTCCCTACACCATGAGGCCATCACCCAGATGGTGTCATGGAATTCATAGAACTTCACCACAAAGTCCGTGTTGAGCCGCTCCTCTGGGTCCCTGATCTTGTAGTATTTATGGATGTCTATCGAGAGGAAAAGTATGATGCACCCACCATTCTCATCATTGATTAAACATTTCTTCCCATCTATGTGGTCGATGAGCCACTTCAAGACCTCTATGCAGGGGAAAATGGGGGTTCTATTCACCACCATGTGTAAATAAGACCACTGGATGTTGGGGAACACCTGGTCATCGAGCGCCCTTATGTCCGAGTCGCTGTGTGGGATATATTCAGGGTATTCTTCCCAGCTAATCCTATTGAAGAGATCCTACCACTATGGGAGCACTATCTTAGATCCGGTTCTTCCCTCTATATTGCCAAAGGCCGAAGGATGGATGAAAACTTTCTTTCTTGCTGTCTTGACGATAGGCTCTGGCCTAGGGGCATACTCCAATTGCCTCGCGCCCCTGGAGAAGAACCTTCGCATGTCTCTAGTTCATTTATCTTTGGTGCTCTTGGCGAGTGTCTAGTGGTTGGATTTCTCGGCGGAATTGTTCCTGCAACTTGAGAAGAGTTTAGAGACTGTGTAATAAAGTCAGATGAACACATAAAATTTATAACCAGTGAGTTGACAAACTTGGATACATACCTCTAAATCTTGTTAAACTTGGTTTTTGATAATCACGGGGGTCAGTACAATATTGAATTTGCTTTCTTAGCTCTTTCAGACCTCTGGAATGATCTTACGCGCAAAATGAATTTGTTCACATTGGTTCAAGAGATTTAAACATGGAAGATCTTACCGTGTCGCATCAACCATTCAATTCGGTTTATGAGTGAAAATTCAATAAATCCGCTGCCAAATCTTTAGAGGAGTTAGAACTTAAATTCATTGTGGGGTGAAGACGAAGGCATGGGTGGTGATGTGGTCTATCGATGATTTCAAAATGTTGTTTTAATTTTCTCACGAGGTAGAAATTAATTCCATATCAGGTATTAACTAGCTCCTTAAATGTCCAAAATCCGATCATATCTAATGCTGAAAACGTCCCATCGTGTCGCTCTTTCAGTGGGTGGATTGGGGGTTGGGATTGTGCTATGAACATTTTCGTTGATATTCTCTTGCAAAATCTCTGACGCCGATCGATCTTACCGTACAGTGCTGACACGACAAAGATGACTCGGAGGTGTCACTAGGACCCAGGGAACCAAGAATGTCTTGGGATAGAACCATACCGTATGACTCTCTTACCTAGTAAAGACATGTAGCGTTCGAGACCAGGGAATTAATTCGTTCATATTAATCGGAGTCGGGATTTTCCTTAAGCTATTCATTCTAAAACCAAATCCTAGCTTTCCAATGCCGAAATGTCAAGGATTGGTGATCAACGATAAACCTACCCAAGTGCTCTTGGATCGCTTCCCTCGAAAAATTCCTTGCTGCCGAAAACACACCGTGGATCGAAGATCGGGGATAACTTTATTGTGGTCAAAATGTTTGTAGTGATCCTTCTGGATTTTCCCTGATCTCGATAAAGTGTGGTAGGCATCGGCTATTGACGATTTCTTTTCATCCTTCGTTAACACCCGTCCTCCTTGTATTTTACCGATGCTGAAGGGGATCAACTATCTTTTGAACTTTTGTGTGAGTAAATCGAAACCAGCTTCTGCCGATGAGGATCGATGATTGACGACTGTTGTCTTTCACGTGTTTCCTTTACTTTCTTGAATTCTTTCCAATGTCGAACCTGAGCGCGTTAGGTGCAGTGTTTGGCTGTTGATTCTTAATTCAGGTGTTAAGTCCTTTTAGTCTTGGGGTTTCATAAGTTCAAACACACCCGAATAGGTGATGAGAGTCATGATAATAAACAAAGACAAAACAATTCCTAAAATGAAATCGAGTCAGACAGTGCCGAAAACAAGTGGTACCCAAAAAGTGACAAAAAATGGATAAGGCTTTTTAGGGTGTGTTGAGTGCTCAAAAAATGGCGACTTACTGGGTGAAAGATAAATCTTTGATCCTACCTCAGGCTCAGTTGATGCAAAAGCTGGTTAAGAAATTAATTGGATTTTATCAGAGCCTCTTCTATCCTTGCGTTTGAAATTCCCTGGTTGGTGAAATCCGGGCCTTCCTGTGGGGTTTCAACCTTTATTCCACCTTCGTTTCATGTAACCATGACCCATGTCCTCTCTTTACAAGAGTCGAGTAAATCATTTACTGGCACTGGGACTTTTAGTTATCATCATTTACTTGCTACGGTGTTGCTACGTTGCCAGCGAGTGTCCATAGCCCCGACAGAGTCTCCCCGACATCACAGACCTTGCTCCACTGCTAGCGAGCGCCCATAGCCTCGATGGAGTTATCTGCATACCCTCTCCTACTTTTCACTCATTTTATATAATTGATTTTATTTTTCCAGGATGCCCTGAGCGAGTGGGAGAGGAGGACCTCTGTTATTTGCAAAAATAAGATGGTTAAGGTGAATTTTTTCTAGCTCTGTCTTGAGGTACATGCAGTCCTTTCCATCTTACCATCTTTCCCTTCAGGTTTTACCAGACCACTAGGCAGACACTTCATCACTTTTCCAAGGTTGTTTATTTGCATAGGTTATATACATAACTCCTTCAAAACAACTGCAAGTCTCCCAACGCTTCTTCTATTGTATGTAATAATGATTCAGGAACAGAGTTCGTCATATCGCATGAACTAAGGTCAACCAATGCCTTGATAAACACAAACTTCAAGCGCGCAGAAAGTACTATAACAAGAAAAAACAAAATATAAACTCCGCAATCAGCCTACCTAAAAACAAAATATCATGAAAACACACACATTTTTTTTTTAACAGAAATATTTTTTTAGGGATTGCCCATTCACTGGGAGGGCATTAGGTCCCCCCCTCAGATTTTTCAATCGATACGTGACTACCCCAATTTTATCGGCCACCTGAAAAGGTTCAAGCCATAGATTCTAAAACTTTGAATGTTTCCTCTTTGACTCATTTTCTCTGTCCCATTTTAGGACTAAGTTTCCTACTTCAAAATTCTTCTCTTTGGACTTATGCTTATTGAACCACCTTTTAACTATCTGTTGATGAGCTATGAACTTTGATTTTTCTTTCTCCCTTTCTTCTTCTAGCATGAGGAGGATATCAATTCTTTGCTGTATAACTGATGAGGGTTGTCCTTTAGAATCTTGAGCAAGATGAAGAGATGGAAGAGACAACCCGTTTGAGAAAATAACTTCCTGTCCGTATACCAAAAAGTATGGGGAATTCCCTATAGCTTCCTTGGGTGTTACTCTATCAGCCCATAAGGAATTATGAAGTGAACTATTCCAATTCCTCTGGTTGTCTGCAACTTTTTTCTTTAATATCCTCACTAGGTTCTTATCGGTTGATTCTGCCACTCCGTTGCCCTATGGATAGTAGTTTGCAGAGTATCTGATTATGATTCCTTTGTCTAAAGAAAAATATGTTAATAGGGTGGAAAATAAGTAAGCAACATTATAAAAAACAAGGATGGAAGGCATACCGAACCTTGTAATCAACTGTTGTTCTATGAATTAGATCACCACCTTTTCGTTTACATGGGTCAGAGGGATGACATCTTCCCATTTCGTGAAATAGTCTGTGGTATTTAGTATGTATCTATGTTGTTTTGAAGAACTCGATGTCATTTATCCTATGATATCTAACCCCCATTGCTCGAATGGCCTGGAGACAACCACAGGTTGGAGTGGGACAGTTGCTCTCTTTTCCCTCCCCATGCTCATTTGACAAGTTTTACAGTTCCTAGCGTATGTGTGAGAATCCCTGAACAGAGTAGGCCAATAATAGCTGGATCTCAGTATTTTGTGAGTGGTAGTATTCCCTGCAAAGTGTCCACCTGCAGGTCCAACATGGAGCTCCTTCAGAACCTTGTTTGCATATTCATGTTTGAGACATCTTAAAAGTACCCCATCATAATTAACGCGGAAGAGCATCGAAATTATGAGGCGATATTGTGCTGATTTTAACTTGAGAGCTCTCCTTTCCCTAAGGTTTAGGTTTTCTAGGAAAGTCCCATGATGCAGGAGATAAGTTAGTTTCTCATACCAAGAATCCTGCCCTGGGGAGACGTATGAAGCTTCACCACACCATAATGCCAATTCATTCTCCCATCTGGGGTCTTCATTTACTTGGTCCTAGGATTCAGCTGCCAGTTTACATAATCCTTGTCCCTTAACCAGTTTAGCAGGTTTTATATCCAGATCAAATTCTTGTACCACTTCCATCCAGTTTCCTCTTCTTTCCCTCATCTCTTGTTGAGTGAATAGGGACTGGACTGCGGGATGAGGCACAATGACTTTGGTATGGTTCTTTAGGATGTAATATCTGAAGTGTTTCACTGCTTTGTATACTGCATAAGCCTCCTTGTCTATAGCTGGGTAATTTAGTTCGACCCCTTGGAGATTAGTGCTCATAAACAAGACTGAGGCCTCATTGTTGTCATCATCCTTTTGAGTCTATACTACAGCTAACGATTGGTTGGAGGAAAAAGTGTAGAGGAAGGAATCTTTGCTAAAGTCGAGACTTCGCAACACCGGGGCTTGAGATATTGCAGTCTTAATGTTGCTGAAAGAAATTTTTCGTTCATCATCCCACTTAAATTCATCATCTTTGTGGATCATCTTTTGTAAGGGTTTGATAGTTTCAGCGAAACCAGGGGTGAACTTTCTCACAAAATTGATTTTCCCAATGAAGGATTGCATAACTTTTTTGTTATGGGGTAATGGAAGCTGAGCTATAGCCCTAAGTTGTTTTGGGTCTATGCGAATTCCTGCTTGAGATATAATATGACCTAGTAGTTTACCTTCCTTGACACCAAAGATAGTTTTCTTAGGGTTTAAGGATATACCGTATTTACTACACCTTTGAAAAATCTGGGTTAAGTGTTGGATGTGATCTTGTCTGTTCTTTGAATACAGAGTCACTTTGTCCAAATAAACTACTACACATCTGTTGATTAGTCCCCGAAACACTACGTCCATGGCCCTTTGGAAGATTTCCCCTGCATTTATTAACCCAAAGGGCATGTGTTTATAAGCAAATGCTGCCCACTTGGTTCAAAAGGTAGTTTTTAAACGGTCTTCCTCTGAAACTAGAACTTGGTTATAACCTGAAAAACCATCCAACAGGGAGAAAATATCTAAACCAGACACGGTCTGCAAGAGTTTATCCATCGGTGGGACTCGATAGTTGTCCTTTTCTGATGCTCTGTTGAGGTTTCTAAAATCCACATTCAAACGGATTTCCCCATACTTTTTCCTGACATGAACCCAATTTGCTACCCAAGAAGAGTGTTTAACCTGAAAGATGATTTTAGCATCTAGTAATTTTTTTAAGTCCTGACACCTAAGAGGATTTAGGGATGGGTGGTACTTCTAGAGCTTATGATGGAAGGGTTTCACTCTTGGATTTAACATGATTGCGTGTTGAATGATACGAGTATCATAAGTTTTTAGATCTCGGTAGGACCATGCAAAAACATCTTGATATTGTCTGAAAAGTTTGAGATAGGCCTTCCTTTCTTATTTAGATACTGTCTTGCCAAGATTAATTTTCTTAAGGTTCTCCGGTGTTCCTAGATTAATGGTTTTGTACATGGGACATGAACTTCCTGTCTTTGTGTTGGTTGACCCTTTGAATATTTCCCTTAAGTCAAAAACATTTTCTAATTGGCTACTCCTTTCGGTATCGTGTGAGACCTTGGTTTGTCAGTCGATTGATCTATTTCAAGTTTTTGTACATGGGGGTCGGGTTCTACTAATTGCTCCTGAAATACTTCATCGTCAATAGCCAGATATTTAAAATTGTTCTGATTGGTTAAAAAGTTTATGATTTTTTCATCTCCTTCAAAGACCTTCCAATTAGAAATATTGTTCAGCACCGACAATTTGTAGAGTAGTTCCACAATGAACTGAGAGGCTTCCTAGTCTTCTAAATGGGATAGCCTTGAGGCAGCAGTGGCTAGAGAATCAACAAGGGTGTTCTTTGTTCTGGGATCACTGTAATGTTGAAGGATTCAAAATATTCTATTAGTCTGTGCACTTCCTGTTGGTAATTCCTTAGGTGGGGAGAGTTGCAATGTATAATGTTCCTTACTTGTCTAATGATGATTTCAGAATCTCTGAAAACCTTTAGTTCTTTAACATTTAAGTCTATGGATTTCTTTACCCCTTGTATTAGAGCTTCATACTCGGTGGTACTCAAATTCTAGTCTGCAGGACATGAAATTTCATTTACCTTTCGTATCAATGAGGATACACCCTGCCCCTGACCCTTCTTGCAATTTAGATCCATCAAAGTATAAGGTCCAAATTTGTGAGCGAAAACCATCAGTTTCTTTTTTCCTGCCACTTTCCTCCTTTCCTCCTATCTGTTCCATGGTTTTTAACACAAGTTCCTAATAGAAGAGGGTTTCCTTCACCGTCGTCGACAAATTTTCTTGAAAAGTCATTTCAGAGTTTTGAGTAAGAGGGACATCAGATGAGAGGGGGGATAAATTCCTGAAATCAGAGTCGCAAGAATAATTTCCTAGAACAGGAGAATCTGCCAAAGAGGGTTCGTTAAGGGTTTCTAGGTCGATGACAATATGTTTTAGATATCTTTCCCTATCGATCCTGATCATATTCATGTGTCCCTTTAATGGCAACCAAAGGTGAGATTAGTCTGTACTAAAGTATCCATTTAACTTCTCGGACCAATCTCAAGTAAGTATAAATACATAATCTTATGGGATATCTACTACAATGATGTCAATTACTTGAACAAATTTCGGGTGAGTCGCCACCCTGATCATGACATCTTTTTGCTCTCCCATAACCTTCACCTAGGTTTTGTCTAGTTGTATCACATGTTTATCGCTTTTGATTGGGATTGCGTTTAATTTCCTGCATATGGATAATGGAATAACATTAGAGGAGGCCCTTGAGTCAACCATTAAATTGTGGAGGTTTCTGTTGAAGACTTCAAATGTCAAGAGGAACGGTGGGACAAAAGGATTTCCCTTATTATCTTCAGAGCAAGCGTTCACAGTTGGTTTATTCCTTAGATATGAGAGGGATGAATTTTCTCTTTGGTCAGTGCTTGTTGTAGGATTTTCTACCGACTTCAATGCTTGTAACAAAAAATCCTTTTGCTTGGGGATTCTACATATGTCCATGAATGATATATTAGCCTTCAATTTTTTCAAATCTTCTACTATGTTGTAGTCTAGCTTGGGCGATTCTAGGGAATGGATATTCATAGGATTTCTTTGGGAGACAAAAGATTCTTTCGGGTGATTGACTGTTTGTTTTCCCCTTGAAGTGTGGGCCACAGTAAGTTCATTTGAGACTGGGTGACCCCTACTTCATGTTTTCATAGCCATGACCACTGCAGGTGGTTCTTGAACCTCAAATAGATCATCAGAAGGCATTGGTAGGTAAGGGTCCCATATCAACATAGTTGTTTCTTCTGGTGGATCAACTTCTTCCTGATCAACAATATTCATATATGAGCCGCTTGATTTTTCGGCAAGGGGAACCTCATCTAGAAACTAGTTGGCCATCAGATTCATGGCGTGCACCCATTGTGGGAAGTCTCTTTCAGAATGTTTCTCTTGGTGATAGGTACAGAAAGAGTCAGATGCTACATTTCCCAAATCGATGTTTAAGTTGGATGGGGGAGGTTCAATTTCTTTGAATGATGGATTTATTTTAAAAAAGGGTTTATAGGGCCTATGTCCTTGGTTTCCTTCCCCTGCACTTCTTTTCATGTATATAATTTCATTTGATAACTTCTTTACCATGCATTGTAGGTCTTCTATGTCTCCACTTCCCTTTCCGAGACCTTGTTCTGTTTGTTTCCCTAGGGGTCTAGTCAACAAGAGTCCTCTACTGGGTGGAGGTTGAACTTCATTATTGACCAATGAGACTTGGCCTTCTTTACATCCCTTCATTTAGAATTCTATTGTTTTATCTTCCTCAAAATTCTCAGCTAAGGTTGTTTTGGCAGCCCTTTTTACAAACATGGAAATGGAGGCTGGGAGAGCATTAGCGTATACTTCGATTTGAAACTCCTGAGTGGGTTTAGCTTCAGGTTGAAATTTGTTTAGGATAGTGGTGAATCGTTGATTGAAGTCTTTAACCTTCTCCTTTGAACTCATGGTGGCGGCAAACAACTCAACCATCAAAGCTCCTTTAGTGGTTTCTTCTACAAATTCATGTAGAAAATCCTTTTGAAACTTCGTCCAACTGGTTATGGACCCTACATAAAAGTTAAAATACCATGTGGAGGCCGAATTCTCAAAATTATAGGGGAAAAACCTGCATACTACGTCTTCATGTTGGACATTCATCAGTCTAATAGCTAGTATGAATTTTTTGATATGGTCTTCAGGAAATCCTTAGGTTTCAGGGTCAAATTTAGGGAGTAAATTTTTTGGATGTCAAGGAAGGTTATGTAATCATCCGGGGATGGACAGAGCATCTCTGGCCAACCAAGGTTGATTATTATGAGGTGGGTTTCCCCTTTCTTCATTATGATCATTGTTATCTTCCATTTTGTTCGACTTTGAAGCTGAGCGTTCTTAGTTAAACCCTTCCTCGTCAGAAAAATCATCGGGCTTAGAGCAGTTACCGATTGGTGTTTCGGGGATTAGATTAAGGGGATGTTCGATTTTAGTGAGGGAAAAATCTATCAAGTCTTCTACCGTGTGAACAAAAACCTGGTCGGGGGTGTTGACCACTCGTCTACTTGTTTTCTACAAGGAAGTAATGGAGCTAAGGGTAGTGCTCCAATATGTTGGGTGTAATCTCTTGTGATTCTTCTGAACTAGTTCAAATCCTCGTGGGGAAGAGCATAATGTATTTCAAGGAATAAATGTTCTTCCTCTTGCTGTGGTGATTTACTTGTTTCGGGAGTACTTAGTGTGTGTGGGTTGTCTTGAGAATGACTAGCCATGCATGTGGGTTGTTTTGAATCTATAGGGTGTGTGAAATATTATATAAAAAATATTTTCAACCATTCATTCTTCATGCCCTTCTTCTAGCACCAATTCTGTTGAGGGGTCCTAAATCCATTTAACTAAATAGCCGGAACGAAACTTGCCACTAAGGTCCAATTAGACTCTGTAACGCTTGATAGTGGAATGGTTCTCCAGATCTTGCGATCCGACCAATTAATCAATGGGATTTACATAGTGATTGGCAAGATGTCTTCTTGCGAAAGCTCCTCCTTCGGTTTGATCATTCTCTTTTTGTATTTTATTTTATTAGGTGAGTGTGATAAAAGGATGTGTGCCAGTATAAACCAGCTAGTAAAAGGGGGACAATTTAACTGCTGGAGAAAGATGAGCTCAGGATAACCCTTATGCTCAAGCATGGAGACAAATATTTTCACACCTATGACAAGCCTAGTATTAATACATTAACTTGCTGGTATTTCAATTATTGACCGAGATACAATTATCGAAGAAAACATACATGCAATAAACGATGGAAAGAAAAATAGTTTCCTTAGCTCTAATCATTAATCACACATTAACACAACAATTTTCTTTCCATCATTAGAGACAAGAACTATAAAACATTGAATCAACTAACGTATCAATAGATTCAGAAGATTTTACTCGTTACAACATCCATTCACGAGGTAAAGTAAAAAATAATTCCTCATTAGATCCAATCACACATGCCTTTGATGAAAAAACAAAAGTTTTTCTCCGGTCCTAAATAAGACTTCTCAATTCAGCTAGTTCGGAAATAGTTCTTTACAATTCCAAAAATGAGGGTCTTTGAAAAAACCATCGACCTCTTCTAACAGGTCGATCCTCTTATTTATAAGAAATTATTAACTAAAAATAACTATCAAAAGTGAAAGCTAAGTAAAAAAAACATCGCCGCATGGTGATTTCATCTCTCAGTATTCTAAGAGTCATCAAATGGTCTCACTTGAGTGGATGAATCTTCTCATACTCCGACCATTTGACGAAGAGTTCCTTGCATGTGTTGGCATACGGGAATCTGTATTGGTCCATCGGGGCTGAAAGGATCTCCTTTATTTCTACTGCCCGTGCCAGATACTTGACTACTTTAGAACTTAACTTCTGTAAGACTGCCTAATCCTTGATTGGGTGCTCCATGAACTACTGTACTTGACCTGGTGCCATATTTGCCACCTTTGCTATCTCCGCAGTCCACGATGAGTCTTTTTATGCATGTAGTTTGACTATGTCAGGCAAGTCGACAAAGTCCTTAGGTGTGCCAAATTATGGGAGACCGATGTCTCTCATTGCCTAATTGATCTTGGTCCAACTCCTTTCGAAATCAACCCATTTCTTTTGGATCTCCTGATGAGGTTCTTGGGCCATATTCACCCAGGTTTTGACCGAATTCCTTATATGTTTGATGTTGCTATCCCTTAGTACCTGAATTCCATGCTCTTCGACGTCTCAACCCTTTTGAACCACGCTGATGTGATCAATTCTTTCCACCGCTTGATGGAATTTCGCATACCATATTTCCATGTCCTTTCATGTTGCCAGCACCACAAGGGTGTCTTCTTGGAATTCAACTATCCCTGCAGTGAAATGGTGCCGCTCACTTGTGAATTTACTATAGGCATCCTGGAACTCACTTCTCAAGAACACTATGGATTGTGTGGAGCCTTGATAGTATTTTGCGAAATGGTACAGATGCTCCAACTCCTTTAGTGTAGCGACCAAATTCTCTTCATATTTCCTTGCTCTATCTAGAGTGGCATCTGTGATCACCACCCCTACGCCGATGAGCTCGGACATCTTGGCATGCTCTGTGGTGATCAACTCTTCCTCTGTGGTGATGAGGATGGAACTGTCTAGAGTAATCCTCCTCTTCTTAATGGTTCTATTCATGATGAATTTCCTCTTTTGGTTGTAGGCGATGTCTTGTATATCGACAACCTCATCCATAGGTTCGAGGATTTTATTCTCTCCCCATGTAAGAATGTTTCCCAGGCTCCCGAATGTGTATATTTGTTCAATAACGAGTTCTTGAACCTCTTCTGTATGTCCTGAAAGTTCAACCTCTAGTTGTTACTCATCGGGAGGTAAATTACTGGCCAAAATTGATGAATCGGGGGCAGGCTTGGTACTTACTTGATAATTGATTGTCAAGATGCCGATTTCCTATTGTGGAATTTCTTTCCCTTGTTCATCTGATCCTAGCTCATCCCTTGTGCTATCCATTGGGATTCCCGGTGTGTTGAGTGGATCAATGTCAAATTCACTTTCTACCTCGTACTCATTCTACATGATGCTCTAACTTGGAGCATCGAGACCTGAGGTAGATGCTTTCTCAGGTTCTGTTTCCTCTATGATTTTCACTGAAGTGACCAGGGACACCTTTGAGCTCTCCTCATCGTCGTAGATGGTTATTAGATAGAACATGGTATTTGGTGTACTTTCTCTCCCTGATGTCCTTGTTATCTCGAGCTGATCCGAAACGTCTCCTGGTGATCCGACCTAGGGCGTTGAAATTTTAGGGTTACCTGGTGGTTTCTTCAATTTATATCGGCTCTGGGTCACTTGTTCCTCCCCGGATTTCGATTGGGTTGTCAGCATGAACCCTTGTAATATCTACGAGGTCTTGATCATTCTGTAGTTGGTCAATTATTCTCTATGCCTCTACCATTAAGCGGAAACCCCTTATATGTGCCTCTGGTGTCAAAAAGAATCCCCTTCCTTACACCTCTGTTGTTTCGACCCCTTTTATTTCTTCCCTAGATATGAGGGCCTCTTGAGCCGACTGTTCTATTGTTTCCACTTGTTCATCCATGCTCATGGCCTTGAACCTGGTCATGTTTGGGTTGGCCATCCTTTGCAGCACCTCGTCCTAGTCCTAGGCATTCTCTGTGAAGATTTCATCCTCAACAAGATTTCGTGAGCATATGGCCAACAAGATGACTCTTGCGATGCATGTTGGAGGACAAGGCCTTTAGGATCATGCTTGTAGAATCGACCTGTAGGGAACGTAAATTCAAGTTGTCTCAGCTCTTCTTGTTTGGCTTGAGTATTATCCTTAACCAAATAGAACGTCACATGGAAACCATAGGGTATGAAGGCCCGTTTCTTGTCTTTGACCAATGTGGCTTTATATCCCTGTAGGATGGTCTGATAAAACATTTCTCCCACGACGAGCCGGTCTGGGACATGAGCTGGTAGGAGATGTGGTGCTCCAGTGGCCCCGAACACCTTGATGTAGGTTGCGCGCTCGTCCAAGTACCAATGACCTACCTGGGCCATCATTTTCTTGGCTTCCTCCGATAGCCTTGGGCATTCTTTCTTAAAAAGAATAAAATAAATATGGGCGATGAATTCATCGTAGATGAGGGAGTAAGATTTCTTGTACCTATTTTCCCATAGCATGCTGAAGTAGACGTGGACCGAGAGTTCTGCAACATGTCATCTTAGATTCATGCAAGCGAATATGTTCCTAGCGCACATGACATCGAGAAGGTACGAGGCCATGTAGAAAGTTGGTGCCTCTCCTTCCTTCAACGTTTGAGCCTACTACACACACATGCTTAGTTGTTTGGAAATTATTGCTCCCCAGTTGAAACTGCTCTCGATGATTGCAACTGTGTATGCCAAAGGCATCCATGTTTCCAAAAACTTGGAGAAATCCTTTTCTCCGTATAGACGACATATGAGAGCCATCAAATAGATGTATGACTCCGTCAGGTTGATTTTGCCGTACCATCCATTGCTCCGATTGGTGATTTTATTGTCTTCCCTCCACCATGAGGCCATCAAATGGCTAGTGTCATGGAATTCACAGAACTTCACCATGAAGTCTGTGTTGAGTTTCTCCTCTGGGTCCCTGAGCTTGTAGTATTTATGGACCTCTGTTGGGAGGAAAACTTCAACGCACCCGCCATTATCATCGTTGATTAAACATTTCTTCCTGTCCATGTGGTCTATGAGCCACTTCAGGACCTCTATGCAGGGGAAAATAGGGGTTCTTCTTTCCATCATGTGTAAATAAGACCGTTGAATGTTGGGTAACACCTTGTCATCGAGCGCCCTTACGTCTGGGTCACTGTGTGTGATATATTCTGGGTATTCTTCCCTGCTAATAATGTTGAAGAGATCCCCCCACTGTGGGAGAACTATCTTAGATCTGGTTCTTGCCTCTGTCTCGCCAAAGCCTGAAGGCTGGATAAAAACTTTCTTTGTTGCTGTCTTGACGACAAACTCCGGCCTAGGGGCGTACTCCAATTTCGTCGTGGTCCCTGGAGAAGAACCTTCGCCTATCTATGGTTCTTTTAGCTTTGGTGATCTCGGTGAGAATTTGGTGGTTAGATTTATTAGTGGCATTGTTCCTACAACTTGAGAAAAGTTTAGAGACTATGTAAAAAAACTGGACGGACACAAATAAATTATAACCAGTGAATTGACAGACTTGGATACATACCTCTGAAGCTTGTTAAACCTGGTTTTTGATAATCACAAGGGTTAGTACAGCCTTCACGTTTCTCTCTTAGTTCCTTTGGATGCTCTGGAATTATCTTGCGCAAAGAATGAATTTTTTCACAACGGTTCAAGAAATTTAAACAGGGAAGATCTTACCGTGTCTCTTCAACCATTCAATTCGGGTTATGAGTGAAATTTCAATAAATCTGCCACCGAATATTTAGAGGAGTTATAAATTATATTCATCGTGGGTTGACAACGGAGGCACGGGTGGTGATGTGGTCTATAGACAATTTCAAAATGTTGTTTTAATTGGCGCACGAGCTAGCAACTAATGCGGGATCAAGTATTAATTATCTCTTTAAATGTCTGAAATCCGATCGTATCTAACACTGAAAATGTCCCATCGTGTCTCTCTTTCAGTGGGTGGATCGAGGGCTGGGATTGTTCTATGAACATTTTCATTGATATCCTCTTGCAAAAGTTCCGACGCCGATCGATCTTACCGTATAGTGCTGACGCGACAAAGCTAACTTGGAGGTGTGACTAGGACCTAGGGAACCAAGAATGACTCGGGATAGAACCAGACCATACAAACTCTTACCTGGTAAAGACATGTGGCATTCGATACAAGTGACTTAATTCACTTGTATTAATCATAGTCAGGATTTTCCTTAATCTATTCATTCTAAAACTAAATCCTAGCTTGTCGATGCCGAAAAGTGTCAAGGATTGACGATCGACAATAAACCTACCCAAGTGCTCTCATATTGTCTCCCTCGAAAAACTCCTCGCTGCTGAAAATGCATCGGGGATAACTTTATCATGGTCAAATTTTTTTTTGTGATCCTTCTGGATTTTCCTCAATCCCGATAAAGTGCGTTGGGCATTGGCTATCGACGATTTTTTTTGTCCTTCGTTAACGTCTATCCTCTTCGTATTTTACCGATGCTGAAGGGGATTGGGTATCTTTTGAACTTTTATGTGAGTAAACCAAAACCATCTTCTGTCGATTCCAATGAGGATCGACGATTAACGACTGTTGTCTTTCATGTGGTTCCTTTACTTTCTTGAATTCTTTCCGACACCGAACCTGAGCGCGTTAGGTGCAGTGTTTAGCTGCCGATTCTTAATTCAAGTGTTAAGGCCTTTTAGTCTTGGGGTTTCATAAGTTCAAAAAAACCCAAATAGGTGATGAGAGTCATGATAATAAACAAAGACAAAACATTTCCCAAAATGAAATCGAGTCGGATAGTGCAGAAAACAAGTGGTACCCAAAAAGTGACAAAAAATGGATAAGGATTTTTAGGGTGTGTTGAGTGCTCAACAAGGCAGTAGGTGAGGATGGAGGGCTAATAGAGGTAGATGGACAATCATGAGAAGTGGGAGATGATGGAGGATTGGATCATTTTGTTGAAAGCTTAAAATGCTTGGAGTTTTTTTTTGGGGTCAGGTAATGCCCCTTTTTGGTACATCCCTTAGTGGAATCACCAGGTAAGATAGGGTTAAAGGCTTTGGGATGGTATCTTGCCAAAGTGTCATTATGGCATGAAAGAGGATTCAAAATAATCCCCGACAATGATGCCAAAATGTTATCGCACAATTTGTATGTTGGGAAAGCTCAACCTAGACCACAAGATGGCGACAAATAGGAGAACACTTACCCATTGTCACCTTATATAGGTACTTCCATCACTTTAGAGGTGAAGTGATCACCTCAAGGGGGGAATTCTGTGTGACCCTAGGGGGAAATGAGATGGAAAGTAATACTTATGAATGGATCCCCTATAGGTCAATTTGATAAATGGAAAGTATCTTGGAAATGAGTCTCGGTAGTGGTTAATGGATTCCAAGAAGTTTGAGTACCTATAGATGATGATAGTACCTACCCGAGACATAGTAAAAACCAGATATACACGCTATATGTTAAGTGGAAAAGAAGGTTAATCTTGCTGTCCCTATTTGCAATAGTCAACAAATATATATATCAGCAAAGAAATGATTATTATATCTTCTAAAAAAGATACTAAAAGTCTAACAAATGATGCAAGAGGTATGCTAGCTAATTAGTAATATAACTATGGTATAAAAGCACAAGGCTTTAGCAATGAAACAAGGTTATAAGAAACATGTATTTAAGAGATATTATTGAGCCTTATGGCTGTAGATTTTTTTTTTTTATAGTAGAAAAATCAGCCACCAAAAATCACAAAGAATCCACCCAAAATATGAGCCAGGGATAGTAGATTATTAGGGTAAATTGTTAGCGACTTATGACGGTTGAATTGTGAGTTATGAATAAAAAAAGAGAATAACTTGTTGCAACCCTAATGTGTGTAGCTTTAATTTAGTTTTATCTACCAATAAACTAAGTAGACTAAGATTCCCTAGAGGCTTTAGAAAACTCAAAACATGACGAAAAGTTTCCAACTTGAACAAGATCAATATCTCACTAAATCGCGTTTACCAAGGCAAACAATTTATTTCTGCAATGCAAACAATTTATTTCTGCAATGCAAACAATTTATTTCTCCAATGCGAACTTTATATTAGTGCCTTAAAAAAAGGGTGATGGAGTGTTTAAAACACAAGTTAGATAAACAAGATCCCTATGGGTGTAAACCCTCGTACTCCCTAGGGCATGCAAACAAATTACCCTTGTACACCTCCAATATACCTTGCAATAAAAGACATGTAAACTAGAAAATGAAGAGAAATTGATGGAAGGTGTATGCAATTATACTTCTCCTAGGGTTTAAACCAGCAATTTCATGTAACGAGCAAGAAGAATGCAAATGTTCCTTACCAAAACCAAGAAAGTTCCAAGATCAAACCCTAGTTTCACCAAGACAAACCATCCATAAGAAAGAACAAGAGTCTCCAAGAGGTGCACACCACCTTAGCTTATCCATTCATCAAGAGATACACAAAAAACAATTTGCAAGAGAGAGATATACCCAAAATGCTCAAGTATAGCAAAAATTTCTGCCACAATAGTCTTCTCACAATGGGAGAGCTATGATGAAAATGAAATATAGATGATCTCTATCTATACAAATCCTCTAAAACATAGTTTGTCCACATTAAAAGGGTAAACCAAAATATAAGGGGACAACGACCCTTAATCTTTCCCCTTTTCCAAAATAACATTTTTTAATTCATAATTTTCACATAAGATAAACCCTAGAAACATGACATCACCCTCTTGAGGCAACCTTTTGGCAGTTTTAGGTCAATTAGTTGGGTTGGATATGAGTGCGCTAGACATCTAAAGGCCAAATGTCTTCAAGGTAAGCCTTTCCTCCATGCTCCAAGGGTTCCCTCCATCAAAACGTGCCAAGTATCTCCAATCACCACCAAACCTTGGCCCATGCATGACATTAAGCCCTCAAAGTATGATGTTTTGGCCCCAAGAGTAAGTTGTTGGGCTAGTAGGAGGTTGGGTTAGGTATTCCATGGTGTCATCTCATGCCTCAAAAGGAAATCATCATCATTCGAAATGTGGGCCCTAATATTCAACCTGTGGGCTTCAATCCCCAAGGAAGCCCAAGCTAGGCTTGTTCTTCCAAAACTATCCACCAGCTAGGTCTTGCAAAGACAATGAATATGCCCTCCAAGGATCTCAAGTCAAATGCATAATGGTGATTAAACCAAATCAATAAAATATCCATCTAAGCATGTACATCCAAACTTCCGAATCAAAATAAACAAGTGCTCAAAGACCCTATACAATTTTCCCACTTTAGGTATGGGAGGGTTGTCAAAGTGACCTATTGGGTGAATTGTACCTCAAGTTTAAGTGTGTTTCCCAACAATAAATTTCTCTAAGTCACGTGGATTAAGTGACATGGATGGGGGAAAGACTGTTGGGCATGAATTTCATGACATACAAGGGATCGTAGTGTCTCATTTATGGGTGCCTTTGTAGAGGGCATGCTACACCTTCATTTTCAATGCAACCTTTTTCCAAGCCCATTTATTGACTTTTATTCGTTTAAGACGTTTCCAAGTTGAAGCGAAGGTAGGGATTCTACCTAAGCATGAAAAATAATGCCCACCTTGAATCTACCTTAGTCACATCATGCTTCCCCAAGTTGAAAACATGTGAAAGGCTTCTACCTAGGCACGAAAAACAATGCCCACACATGCTCCACCTTAGTTGGCATTTGTATTAGTTATTTTTCATGGGTCCCATCAGTTTCTTATGAAAGACATTTCATTTTCCTTGGGATCCCTAGGCAAGCATCTAGAAGGTTCATGACTAGATTTTATCTTTTGCAAGCTACAAGCCTCTAGGCCTTTAGTCCCTTCTTCCCATGAAATGATGGACAATCCCTTCTTGGGTCAGTAATGGGTTAGTACACCCGAAAATCTCAAAAGGGAGATGAGGGGATGAAGCATGGAAAGTGACAAGTATGGTTAGGAATGGAATGATAACTTGTCAAGAGGACCTCCCAGTATCAAACCTATCTCGAACGGTGACCCATTTACTAGGGCGAAATGCCAATCATGGAAGTGAAACAAGGCAAATAACATAATGCCCAAGAAGACGTTACCTAATCAAAAGTAGTTTAAAATGAAAAAAAACTCAAATGCCTCAAATATTTAAATGACACTCACCATAATACCTAACTTGTACCTCATGGAGCAAGATCCAATGTCTTCCAGAAGCCAACTAATGTGGTGGATACTGTCGTGATGAACCTGGAATTGTGGTGGTGGGGTGGGTCTCTGTATGTGCAAGTGGACATTGATGGTCAAGCTGTCTGTCAGTACTCCATGTATGCAACCTTAGGGCCTTAAGACATCATCTCCTTAGTTATCCCTAGGAACTGGTGATAACATATGACTCCTAGTTGGGGACATGTACTTGCTGTAGAGTGCATGAGAACTGTAGAATCTCCTGGTGGACCTGTGCCTACACTAAAACCTAAAACCGTAAAATCCATGGTGGTTCTATCACCCTTCATCCATATATATCAAAACCAAAAATAACAACTAATCAAGAAAAAAAAAAATACGATTTTTTTTCTTACAAATCTAAGCTAAACATGAAATCAATATGCAAGTAGAGAAAAATGAAATATGAAATGAAGCTTAGATATCATGAGCAATCAATATGCAAATGCAAGGAAAATAAGATGACCTACCTACTTAATAGGGGCCCGGGCCCTGAAGAAGTAAAGTGCTAGAGGGATCCATTTATTGGTAATGACATCCTCATCCCTTCTATCATGGATGAATAAAAGGAGTCCGACCTAGATATTTCCTCTATCTTGTAGGGCCCCATCCAAAGACTGTCAAACTTTTTATGCATTCTAGGTTTTTATCTCCTCTTATCCCACATTAACACCTGCTCCCCCTTCTTGTAAACTCTTTGCCTTTCTCTACGATCAAAAGTCCCTTTTACTTTTTCTTGGTTCTTTTTCATTTGATCAAATTCCATTCTTTGAGTTTCATCCAATTCCGTAAGTTGGTCAATTCACCCCTACAATGATTCTTTATATGTGGCAAATTGTTGAGCTATTTGTAATGCTGGAATATGGAGGTTTATAGGTAGGTGTGCTTCTAACCCATAAAATAACTCGAAAAGATTTTTCCTGGTAGAGGTCTTAGTAGTTGTGTGGTCTTCCCACAAGGCATACTTAATCTTGCTATCCCAACTTTTCTTATTTTCCCCAACAATTTTCTTTACAATATTCATGATGTTTTTGTTGCTAGATTCCACTAATCCATTTCCTCGAGGATAATAATTTGAGGAGTGTGAAAAATGATTCAATACTTAAAATATAACTCATTGAGCGCCATTTAGCTAAAATATTTGGCGTTATCTGTGGTTATCTTGGCAGGAACACCGAATCCAATGATAGTTTTTTCCTCAAGGAACTTCATCACAACCTCTTATGTTGCTTTGTTTGTTGGGATAGCTTCCACTCATATCGTGAAGTAGTAAGTGGTGGTAAAAACCCATAGATAACCATTACTAGAGTTATCTTTGAACTCGCTGATGAAATCCAGACCCCATTGTTGAAAGGGTGCTTGTATGACTTTTGTCTTAAGGGGAAGGATAGGTGGGCATTGTTTGCCAACAAAAAATTGACACGGTTGACAAGATCTAGCATACTGATGCATGTCAAAGAAAATAGTGGGCCAATAATATCCTTCCCTTAAGATCTTATGGGCAATAATACATGTTGCAAAATGGCCTCCATAATACCATGAATGAAGTTCAACCACTAACTTGTCAACTTCTTCCTTATTCACGCACATGAGGATCACTCCATCAGGGTTCCTACACCCTATAATGTCTTATATCAAGCAATACTTCATGTATTTGAGCCTTAGGGATCCCCTCTTATGATCTACCAAATGATCAGGGCATGTGAGGTTCTTCAAGTAATAAATTATATCCGAATAGCACTCATCGTTCTCAATTTCTCTTATGACAACATTGATTTATTCCTTCTCTCCCATATCAATAGCTTATTGATTGTTTTCTATCAACATCTTAGCCAACCCTTGGCATTTTATTATCTTGGATGGTTTGATCTCCAAATTGTGTTCCTGTATCTGTGAAACCCATTTTCCCCTTGATCCAATACAATCAATTTGTGATAAAATATCCTTTACAACATGGTAAGGAACGAAAGATTTAATCTTCTTTTACCCAACATAAGTTCTAAAATTCTTGAGGGAATTGACAAGAGCATAGGATTTTTTTTTTTCCGTAATGGTGTAATCTAGCTCCAAGTCCCTAAGGTTATTTCTCATGAAAGAAATCGATTGTTCATCCCCTTGATCATTTTTTTTCAACATAACTCCTACGGTGGTATCCTTTGAAGCGAAAGAGTATATGATGAAATATTTAGCAAAATTTGGACTGACTAGGACTGACACAATAGTTATTGCTTCCTTGATATGTTGGAAAGATAACTTACCTTCGTTGTCCCATTCAAAATGAGCATCCTTCTTTAACATTCTATTAAGAGGATTAACAATTTCAACGAAGTTCGAAATGAACCTCCTTATGAAGTTGATTTGGCCAAAGAAGGACTAAAGGATTTCTTGTCTTTAGGGAGAGGGATATTTTTTATGGCTTCAATCCTGGTAGGGTCTATCGAGATTCTATCTTTATAAATAATACGACCCAGTAACTTGTCTTTATCCGCACCAAAAATTGATTTCTTAGGGTTGAGAGAAATGCCATATTCTCTGCACCTTTGGAAAATCGTTCTTAAGTGTTGGAAGTGGTGATCCCTTTTCTTGGAAATAACAGTTAAATCATCCTAGTAAATCTCTATGAGTTTCCTGATCAAATCCCTGAAAGAATAGTCCATATCACGTTGGAAAGTAACCCCCATGTTGGTTAATCCAAAAGGCATTCTCAAATACTTGTATGTCCCTGAAGGGGTGGTGAAAGAAATTTTTAGTTGGTCATCCTTATTTACCAACACCTGGTTATATCCTGAGAAACCATCAAGCATGGACAAAATATCTGCTCCGGTGACCCTTTGTAGATGATATTCCGTGTTTGGTGGAGGAAAATTATACTTAAGTGAAGCCTGGTTCAAATTTATGAAATCAACACATTCCTGATATCACCAATCTTCTTCCTGACAATTATTGGATTAGATACCCAAGAGGAGTACCCGATAGGCTCAATTATTCCTGCCTCAACCATCTTTTGTAAATTCTTTTGTACTTGTGGTGAAAATTTCAGGTTCATTTTCCTGAGCTTCTTCCTGAAGGGGAATAACATGTTGTATGACGTCTTCTTGGTAAGCCTTCAGATCTTTGTAAGACCAAGCGAAAAAATCCTTAAATTCTCTTATGAGGGCAATCAACTTCTCCCTTTCATCAAGTGATTTTCCTTTTCCAAACTTGACCTTTTTTGGGATTCCCTGGTGCCAATATTGAATTCAATGACCTCATCATCGATTTTGCTTGATGGATTCCCTTATAGATGTCATTTCGGTCAAAAAGTCTTTCTAGGGGGAAAAAACCTTTAATTAATGGTTCGTCAGGTAAATCAATGATCTCAATATTTTCCCTTTTTTCCAATAGGTTTATTTAGGCTTCTGAGAATTCCCCTTCATTCTAGAGAAGATGCATAATATGGTTTTCATTATCAAAAACCTACCAATGTTCCAAATTTTCAAGTAGTGAAGGCTTGAAATTTACTTCCACTTTATAGAGACTGATCTCTTTGAAAATCCGTAAAGTTGACGTAGAAATGGCAAGGTTGTCTACCAAATGATTCTCTTGCATGGGGATGACTTCAATTGAAAATTTATCAAATTTCTTCATGGAATCCCAGATGACATATCTATAGTGTGTCAACCTTGGGTTCTTGGCAACGAATTTCATGTTAATTTGTGAAACGATCAAGTCTGAGTCTCCTCTTACATGCATGGACTTGATATTGATGTCAATGGTAAGGTTCATGCCCAATATGATGGATTCATACTCAACGATGTTTTTTGTGCAGTTAAACTCAATCCTGTACGAGAAAAGGGTAGTCTCATTATCTAGTGATCTCAAGACTATTCCTGTGCTTGAGTCTGAGCTCGAATGCACACCATCTAAGTCTAAGCCCCAATATCCCTCCTTATTTTCTTCATCTAGAAAATGGGAGTTTTCCAAAATGAAGGTGCTGTCAATCCCCTCATCCAGAACTTGATGGGTTATGTTGACGTGATATTTTACAAAGTATTCCTTTTTGGTCTTGTTTGGGGAAATAGTTTTCTCCTCATTTTTTATGACACCAACTTCCTTTTCTTTGCGTGGCTCTATTATAACTTGTTGAATATGTTGCAAAAATGTCTTCATCCTCCCTTGCTTCCCATTTCCTTTCAACTTTCAAAATCTCGTTTATTGGGGGAGGTATTTTTTAGACATTGGTCCTTTATCTTTCCCTAATAGATTCATGATGCGACCAATAGTTTGTTTAGTGACCTCCTCTGGTTCCCTCTGTAGGTATGTCTTGATATTGCGGGGAGGGTCTGGTATGATAAGGTCATCAACTTGATTTATCTAAACGGTTTTCTCAAGACAATCCTCATCTTGGCTGAGAGAGGAGTTTATGTTCTCCTCTATCTCACATGCGCTTTCTTTGGATTTAAGTAAGGTCATAGGGTGTCCCTTTCCAATTAGAACTCCATAGGGGTATCTCATGGTTGACATGTAGGACTTGAGGATGGTACTCTAAGAAGGTATAAAATCATGAGGAAAAATCCCCACGAGGGTATTGAACCTATCATTAAAATCCCTTATACTTTCATCTGACTTTCTTTTGTAGTTATAAAGTTGATCATAAAGGGACTGGAAATATTTGTTTTTTCTGAATCTTTTGGCAAAACATTCTTGAAAAAAATCCCAACTCGTGATTGTTTCTAGAAGAATACGGTGATACCATTCCATAGCCTTTCCGACAAGAGTGTAGGAGAAGAGTCTCATTTGGACATCTTCATGTTGGTCATAGGGTTCAAGAGCATAGAGGAATGAATCGAAGTAATCTTCGGTTGTAATGAGATCATCTTCTGAAAAGATGGGAAGCCACTCTTTAAAGTCCCTTGGGAGTTTGTGAGGAGATCCAGGGATATTTGTCATGTCTAAAGGTTTGTATGCATATTTAACCCACAGGCTGCATGTAGTACTTGGTGAAACAGGCACGGATAAGAGCGGAGTTGTAGAGGTAGTAAGTGAGGATGGAGGTCTAAGAGAGGTATATGGAAAATCATGAGAAGTGGGAGATGATGGAGGACTAGATCGTTTGGGTGAAGGATTACAATGCTTGGAGGGTTTTTTGGGGGTCAGGTAATGCCCCTTTTTGGTACATCCCATAGTGGAGTCACTAGGTAAGCTACGGATAAAGGCTTTGGGACGGTAGCTTGCTAAAGTGTCATTAGGGCATGAAAGAGGATTCAAAATCCTCCTTGAAAATAATGCCAAAATGTTATCGCACAGGTTTTAGGTTGGGAAAATCCTGACCGAGACCACAAGATGATGACAACTAGGAGAATACCTACCCACTGTCACCTCAGATAGGTACTCCTGTCACTTTATAGGTGAAGTGATGACCTGAAGGGGGGGATCTTGGGTGACCCTAGTGGGAAATCATATGGAAAGTTATACTTATGAATGGATTCCCCTATAGGTCAAGTTTCTAAATGGAAATTACCTTGGAAATAAGTCTTGGTAGTGGTTAATGGATGAAAATAAGTTTGAGTACTTGCAAACGATGATAGTACCTGCCCGAGACATAAGAAAAACCAAGTATAAACGCTATATGTTAAGTGGACAAGAAATTTAATTTTGATATCCATATTTGTTGCAGCCAACAAATATATATATCAACAAACAAATGATTATTATAGCTGTTAAAAAAGATGCTAAAATTCTAACAAATGATGCAAGAGGTAAGCTAGCTAAACACTAGTATAACCCTGGTATTTCTCCAAGTCATGTGAATGAAGTGACATGGATGGGGGCAAGACTCTTGGGCATGGGGTTCATGACATACAAGATATTGTAGTGTCTCATTTATGGGTGCCTTTGTAGATGGTGTAGTGCACCTTCATTTTCAATGCAACCTTTTTCCAAGCCTATTTATTGCCTTTTATTCTTTTAATATGTTTCCAATTTGAATCCAAGGTGGGGATTCTACCTAAGCATGAAAAAAGTTCCCACCTTGACTCTACCCTAGTCACATCATGCTTGCCAAAGTTGAAAACATGTGTGGGGCTTCTACCTAAGCATGAAAAACAGTTCCCACACATGCTCCACCTTAGTTGGCATTTGTATTAGTTATTTTTCATGGGTCACATCGGTTTCTTATGAGAAACATTTCATTGTCCTCATGATCCATAGGCGAGCATATAGAAGGTTCATGATTATATTTTATCTTTTTCCAACTACAAGCCTCTAGGCCTTCAACCCCCTTTTCCCATGAAATGAGGGACAATCTCTTCTTGGGTAAGTACACCCAACAATCCCAAAAGGTAAGGAGATGAGGGGATGAAGCATGGAAAGTGAAAAGTATGGTCAGGAATGGCATGATGAATCATCAAGAGGACTTCCCAATACCAAACCTATCCCTAAGGGTGACCCACTTACTAGGGTGAAATGTCAACAACCAAAGTGGAACAGGGAAAAGAGCATAATGTCCAAGTAGACATTACATAATCAAAAGCAATTTAAAATGAAATAAACTCAAATTCCTCAAATATTGAAATGTTACTCACCATAATACCTGATTTGTACCTCATGGAGAAAGATTCAATGTATTCAGAAATCCAGTTGATGTGGTGGATAATGTCGTGATGAACCTGAAACTGTGGTGGCGATGTGGGTCTCTGTCTATGCAAGTGGACACTGCCGGTCAAATTGTCTCAGTACTCCATGTATACAACTTGAGGGCCTCGAGATATCATATCCTTAGTTATCCCTAAGAACTTGAGATAACATGTCACCTTGCTACCTTGTTGGTTTTCAAGTTTCATTTCATTTTTGTGTTGTCATTAAGAGAGGATGAACTCTGGTTGCTGAGAAACCCTCATTCTTGGTGGTTGTTGTAACCTCTTTTGGTTCTCAAAAATGGTATAAAATCACATTCTGATAAGGTATGAGTTCACAACTTATTCTACATCTCTTGCAATGCATTTGTCTTTATGTTTATTAAGTTTGGCTCTGGTTTGCATACTGTGTACATGAAAATGTCTTGTTTTCCCTTACACTATCATTTCTTGAATAAAAATGAAAGAAAATGTTTTTATTTCCTAAGAATTCACTGAGTTCTAGTTTTCTATGTCCATACTACCATTTTGCATTTGTCCTAACTGATTCAATGATGAAAATATGAATAGTCTTGGATTTTTGTTGCTGGTTCGCATACAAGTAGAACTCATCTCGAAAATTTATTCATTCTTGTTGGTTACACTTTTTGCATTAAGTTTGGGAAGAATGAAATTTACCCATCTCAACTCGAGGAATAATTAATATGGTTTTTTCGACATGGGTTCAATGAATATTGTTATATATTAATTATAAATTAATTTTTGGGGTTCAACCTACGTTATGTGAAACTACATTAATCATTATGAAATCCCCGCGACCTGGTATGTGTTTCCACTTTTTTTCTTCAACCAAGAATATTTGGGGGTGGAAAAATTTGGTTATGCATTTTTGTATTACAAGTTTTGTTCGTTAACATACTTGAACCCAGGTCTATTATACTCAACAATTGATGTTATTTCCATTCAATTCATTATTTTAGTCCCATCTCCATAGTATTGGTCTGATGGGTAAAAGGTTTTGAACTCAGGATGAACATATTGTATATAATATGAGTTTATTACCATTGGGACATGGTTCAAACCTCATGTCAAATTTGGCTATAACTGTAGTTATTGTTTCAATTGTCTAATTGACACTCATTTTATAATGAGTTGATGCAATTGGGTCTTGTGAAATCATTCGAGATATCTATAACTAGTTTATGTTGTTATGTTGGGATTGCAATTTTGCAATATTTTTGATTACTTTTGATAAGTAATGGAAGGTTTCAGACCCGTGTCTTTTGAAAGCTAAGCAACTATAGACCTTACTTGTAAAACACTTTTCTTTCATTCGAGCTACTCTATGCTTACCTTTCATCAACTGAACCAAAAGTATTTTGGATTCATTGAGTTCTGTCTCGGGTGAAGACATACATACAAATACAACCAATACGATTGAAAAGGATATGGTCAATAAATCTCATAGTTCATAAAATCCCTATTTGGATCGGGTATTATTATGTTGACTCTCTAAAAGTATTATTTTGGAAGTACAAGGATATAGAGTTAATAAGGATCTATATACTGATATTGATCTTCATTATGTATGGATGTTATTTGGACAAGTCTAAACATCTAAGGCTTACACATGCCATAAAAAAATATAGCAAATAAACAACAATCATTATGGACAATGGATATACTACTGCTAATAAATTTGTTATTTGTGTTAGCTTAAGGATGGCATAATTACTTGTATATTTATTAAAATCATGTAACAATGGTCAGAGTTTAAACTACATATACTTTCACATGTCCCCATCATACATGTCATTTTACATAAGTTATACCTGAGATCACACTCATAAAATTCCTTGTTCCATTTCATTTCTTGTCTATTTAAAGAGGACACATGAATACGTTTTAGCTTGGAAATAAAGAATGAACAACAATGATGGGCATAAATAAATTATGATTCACAACTTGTATATATTAAGGGGAATAGTTTAAAGGTTGATTGGTTTTATCAAGAAAATGTATAGGCATTGTTTAAGGTTTTGAATTTTAACAATCTATCATGCAAATATTTTCATAATTCACTTTTCACAAGTTACTCCCAATGATACAAATGCCTTTCTTCATACACTTCCTTGTTCACATTTATAAAAGAAAATGGCCTGTATATAGTGACAATTCTTAGAAAATATTACATATTTTAAAGGAAAAAGTTTGGTGCGTGTGCATAAGTTCTGTTGTTTTTCCCTAGATTCATTTTTTCCTATTCATCTCCCTTTTTATATTGCATGGTTATGTCATTTTCAGAGCCAAATTTAGTCATGTTGAAAAATGGTATTTGATGTTTTATATGCTATGTCTTATATATGTGCTAATTTGGAAATGGATGATATATATGAGCTTTTTCAATAGACACAGTAATCGGTCTGGCAACAAAGGTAATAGAGGTAATAGAGGTAGAAGGCCAAATGCATTCTAACAGAGAGGGATAAACACGAGGATGATATTTTATATACACTTTGATGCAAACTATGAAGCGTTTAATCGATTAGTTTAGACTGGTTACTTGAACCTTGTGGGACACCCAACTTTTCAATGCCCTCAATGACCATTCATACCCCTTGTTCATCCTAATAGTCTTCGACCCCACCCGAGCATTGCAAACATTCCTGATCAGCCTCATGTACAATCCTAACCTCCAGTTAATGATGGATGGAACAATTCACCAGTCAATCATGCTTATGGTATTGGTCACTAGACAACTATGTCTTTACCTCTTCCTCCTCCACCTCCTTTACTACCAGTTCAACCAATTGCTTATGTAGCTTCACATTTACATTCTCCTCACCTCCCAAAAAAGTATAAAGCCTTGGCACTTGAACCAAGACCAATAAGAAAACAACAACCTACCATATCAGTTGGTTCCGATTCCTCTGAAACATCATCCTACACTATCAAATCCTTACCAATCAAACTCGAATATTGTGTAAAATGATCACCTTTATGCACCTGGAGATCCCAAAGATTGAAGAAAAGAAGTTTTCAAGTGCATATTTGATCAAAGTCAGAGCAATAATGTCAGAGGGTAATGCACAGAGGAAAACAACCTCACAGAAAAAATACGACTTTTAGTTTTATTTTATTTCCATGGTAGCATCCGTTTGACTTTGAGACACATATCGTTTTGGACAACTGATATTATTATTATTATTTTGAGAAAACTTAAATCATTCCATATAGTTTTTTGGGAGATACAAGTGTTTATTATTTATGAGGCATGATTTTTTCCGCTGTTGTTTATATTTATTGTTATGATGATATGTGCATAAAGTGCGGTAATGATTATGGAGAAACAAGGGAATGATTGGAAAATTAAAAAGACATATGAGGGGACCCCACCTATTTAGTTATTATATTATTGATTAATTATCCTTATCATAAAGTTACTTTTCCTATTTACTAACTAAATTTATTTAACTTTAGTAACTAAAAGTAGTTCAACTACTTGAGGAACCACTTTTTATAGAATAAAAGGAAGAATAGAAGGAAAAAGAGGACGTGAGGAATTAGAGAGAAACACTTATGATAAGGTTTTCTCAGATTGTTTCATATTGATATTTTTGAATTTCATTCTTTCATTTTCTGAGTTTATTAAAGAGATAAATCCTCTTGTTGACAGTAGGATCATTCTAAAGGTGGAGAAGAAGAAAGGACTAAGAAGCATTGATATTTGACATGCTTCAGAAGGCCATTCATTTCTCTTGACAGTCTGTATGGTTTTATTAGAATTCCTGAGTAAATTTTCAGGTCTAATTAAGATTATTTTGTAGAGTCAAGACTTGATGAGATTGTGGCTTGGTTGATCCCGTACATTTAAATCCTGATCATTTTCTTTCAAACATGAGTTGTCTTTGTATGATTGTTAAATTTCCATTCTAGACTTATAAGTCTAATTTTGGTCCTTAAACTCGTAGGGGTTTGAAAAGAGGCATTTTGGCTGTAACACAGAAAAGTTATCATTAGTAAAACATCTAGTTTATTCTCAATTGAGACTTGTGTTACATATTTTCAAATTGTATGTATTCTTGATTTAATTCATTTTAATTTTTAAAATTATTCACATTAAACAATTTTTCATTTTTTAGCAGAAACACACAACTTGATAATAGCATCAAGCCCAAGAACATATTTCTTGAGGGATGATTGATAATTTTGCATAGGCTATTGGACACACCAACCACACTTAGGGGGGGTGAATGAGTGTGGGGATACTTTACCCAAAACTTCCCCTTCACAAAGCTCATTAGTTAGCAATCACCATTTAATCATTACTTATTGATGTCATCTATAGCCAGTTAAATGTGAACATATATCAGCAACATATATCAACAATATATCATCAACAAATCATTACCACAAGGAACACAAAGAACACAAGATGTATGTACACTTTTATTTTTATTACAGACTACAATCCTTGGGTTATCAACAACAACTGAATAGAGTACAACTCTACAAGAGCACCAGCTCTATAATGCAAGACTCAACTTACACCCTTAGCACCAACTGAGATGAGGTAACAATCCTCAACATATATCAATCTGTCAACAGGTACACAACCTGTCGGTAGTGCATCACGCATATGTATGCGCCCTACCAGTAGTACAACTCGCGTATGTACGCGGCCAGTCTGTACTACATCCCGTGTATCACTTCTGAGTAACTAGGGTTTTATTTTCATAACTCACTCAAATATTCTGCAACCTTCAATCACATTCTATTATGTCTCTCACTGTCCGATCTGATCCATAACCAATCATAACACATCTAATCTCTCCAACAACTTACTCATACTCCTCAACCATACAATATGAATGCTACTCAATCATGTATAAGCAACCAGTATACTATAGAAATCATATCGGTACTGAATCATAAGAGCATTGCTCACTCCATCAACCAACACAAACCACATCATAACAACCATACCAAGAATGCCTTAAGCATTCACTACACAACAAGCAAGAGTATCCATCAAGACAACAATGTAACCATACAAGAGTTTCTATGACAGATCTAAGCCCACAAAATGCAGATCTGGAACCTGCTTCAGTCTTCAAGAGTCTGACACCATCTCACACAGAAGTCTTCATGACTTCATCCACTGTACGCACCCTATCCTTATTCATCCCGCGTATATACATGCCCTGGCTCACTACAACCCGTGTATACCTTAGAAACTAGGGTTTCTGAACTTCCGAGAATTTTGTCGTCATGATCTCAAACTTGCCGAAATTTTGATGTGTCCATGAGATTCTCTAGATCTCCTTTCTCTCAGAATAGATCTTCAACACATGCTCAAGAGATGCACAAGAGATACACAAAATATACACAAGAGAAGATTTTCACAAGAGACCCTTGCCTCTTATTTATTCTCTCCAAGTAGTCTCCTTAGAAACATCTTCTAGGTCACTTAACCCACTTCTAGGTCACTTAACCCATTTCTAGGTCACTTAACCTATTTTCCTCATTTTTAGGGTTAACCACTTTCCATAAATAGAAAGTTCTCCATTTCTTTATCATTTAAATATTCCTCCTTGACTTTGTCACTTTTCTTTATTATTTAAATAATAATTTCTTCTTTGCAAGCTCTTTGAGTTCTTTGACCTTTTGGGGCTTCAAGTCTACATATGAGGGCCCTCCAACTTTGTAAGGCCATAACTCTCAAACCATGAGGAGTTATGTGACATTCCACATACCACCGGAAATGGTATGACAAGGATTATCCATCTAGGATAGTTTCACTAACAAATTCATTGATCTTCATTTAATTATTCCATATATAATCATGGGTTATCCAACCATACTTCAAGGATAACTCAACCACAAAGCATCTTCCCATGAAAGATTTCACCATAAGAGGACCACTTTGGAGTTCATCCATTTGTACACCTTATCAATCATGATAAGACAATAATGATTCATCTTTACATCCATCCAACAATGCATCATATACCAATGAAACCACATTGATCCATATTCATCTATATACTATGATAAAACATTGTTTAACATACATCAAACCTTTGACCTTTGACATCATACAATCATCCTTTGGCATTAACCAATTCCTTGACATCAATACTTTGAAATCAATCAATCACTTGACATCAATCCTTTGACATCAATTTATTAAACCTTTGGCATCAATGACAAAATGATCCAACAATATCCTCCTTTGGCATTGATGGAAAAACCAACATTGATGTCAACACCAATCATTGATGTCAACATGTAGACAAGACATGCTCTACATAAATAGTCATCAATCAAAGCAATGTGACTATCTCTCCCCATCAATAATCATCAATCACATCAATGTGACTATCTCTTCCCATCAGTAATCATCAATCACATCAATGTCACTATCTCTCCCCCTTTGGCATCAATGGAAAAGGGTCATTATCCTCTTGGGGCTTCTCCCCCTGCTTGAAATCTCCTTGGGGCTTCTCCCCCTGCCTGAATTCCTTTGATATTCCTTTGAATAATATCTCCCCTTTTGAACAAGGGATATCATTATGATGTAATGCTGAAAATACATCACTCATGCTCCCCCTGTGACCATCACTCCCCCTGGAATTATGCCTCTGTTCTCTTTCTCCAAATATAGGACTCTTTCCTCCTAGAATCATGGGAAGAAGAATGAATCCCCCTATGGGTATGTATCCCCCTATATTCTATGTAATATGAATGATATGCTACCACTGCACTATGCTTCTATTGCAAATGCCACTGCTCAAATGGATAATAGAACAACTGCTCTTTCTATGACGATCCTTGGACCTGTCCATACATCAAAACTTGTGCCATACCATGAAACAAAATATATGTCAACAAGAGAATCATGAATAAAACATCGATCGAGTACATCATGTACCAAATTGTCTGCCCACCGTGCATAACACCCATGTACATCAACACCATACAACGCGCCAAAATATATCATCAATGAAATGTATCAACCATATGCCTCTATCAACATGCCAACAATGTGCATCTAACAACTGTCATATCATTCATGATATGTCTTCACCATGAACCAAGTGCCACAATCACGTATCTCAATCAATTAAGAGTCTCATCATATCATCAAACATATACCATCTATGAGTGTACCAAACATGTACATCAACGTGTATCACCACTTGTACCAAGAAAGTACATCAACCATTCTTCAATACCATAGCAAAATGAATCTTTATGCATGTATTCCAAGTCCACCACAAAACATGTGCCAATCAAACTTCTAGTAGGTGCCTCTTCCAATCATGCATCAACTCATCAATGATGTACAACATGATCACTTCATCAACTCACCAACTACATGTCCCAGCATGTAGTCCAACCATATGCCAAATGCATGCACCAATATATCCAAAATATGATTCTAATAATACATCTATGAAACTCAAATATGTACCAGCCATGTACCCCAACAGATCAACCTCAATCCTCCATTCACTACATAAAATACTAAGCATCCAAAAATACATGTACTAGTAGTGTGCTTCAATAGATCAATGACATCTCTAGCTAGCATCATCAAGATATATCACATAACCAAGGTACCATAAATTCACTGTCATAACCAACAATGTTCTTCAACAAAATAATGCCTCATTCCATACTCATGGGTTAGTGCCATGCATCCAAGATAACCTTTCATTTTATATCATCACATTACATAATCCAATATGTAATCATGAAAACCTGCAACAAACAATGTCAGAAGTTGCAACAAACTATGTCAGACCCTGCAACACAGAGTTATACCATCACATCAAGCTGCAACCCTTGTGCATAGCCCTTTTCCCTAGGCTTTACCACATATACGCGACTTGTTGCATAGACAACTTGCGTATGTACGCGAGCTATTCAAGGTCAACCTGCGTATGTATGCAAATGTTACCACTGTCACCCATGTATGCTTCAATATATGACACACTTGAGCTTCCCTCAAGGCTTCCATTCTTCTCTGGTTGTTCAGTTTTCTTCACCCACTTCTGAAGGTGTCCCTACTTATAAGAACTTGATCTCTAAGCTTCCATCCTTTCAAATATGTCTCCCTTCCTTACTTCATTCCTTCTTCTAGTCATGCTATATGAAGTGCTCAACATAGACTTTATTCTTGTGTTCCAACAATCCTGGGATTTGTGGCCAAATCCACTACAGCTGTAGCATCTCATGCTGTGACAGTGAATAACAATGTGTTCTACTTGATCACATCTCGAACACCTTATGGTGTTATGAAATCTTCCATTATCTCTTCTAGCACAAGATTTACATTCCAAAGCTTTGTGACCATATTCATTACATGAATAACATTTACCATAAAAAGTACTTTCATACCTTTGCTTTGGTGTCCATCTTCTTTGAGGCATAAGGATGGCTTCTTGATGTCTTCCTTGCTTTGTTCTTTTGAAACTTTCCTTGCCTTGTGTAGATGGTTGATTTTCAACATTGTCTTCATCCTTTGAGAGTGAGGGACTTACCTCATTCTTCTTTAAGGTGCTTTCTTCAGCATGTGTAGCTTCTCTCTTGTATCCAAGACCTGATTTATCATTTGGTGATCTTTGACTTTCCAAGATCTCATTCAAGATTTGTGAGCCATTCAAGAATTTGTTTGACTTCTCTACTTTCTTTCTAAGATCAACAACTTCAACTTATAACTTATGACATGATTCTTCCTTTTCATTTATTTGATTCCTCAATAGTTCCTCTACCCTTTTGGCTTCTTCAATTTGGGTCTTGAGATGAAAAATAATTTCAAATTTTTTGTTAATCTCATCATCTACCTTCTTATATTCTTTTTCCTTCTTCAGTCTTGTGATCTCTTCTTCCTTTTCATCTAATTGAGTCTTATTACTCTCTTCTTGTTCTTTGAGTATTTCATTTAACTTCAAGACATGCCTTTGACTCTTCTTAATAAACCTTTAGTGTTATCCGAAAGATAACTATAGTCTATATAATAGTGGTCATTTCTATATTCATATAGACCCTCTTCAACTTTCTTTTTAAGATCCAATATTTTTTCTTCTACTTCTTCCATGGGATAACTACCATCAAACTCTACACAAACTATTTCTATATTTTCTTCTTCACTTGTAGAGAAATATTCAATATCATCACATTTTGAACTATTGCAATAAGGGTTTGTGGAGATTCTTTACCTTCATTTGAAATGTCTTCAAGATCTTCCTTTTTTCCAACATCATCACATGATTTTTTGCCTTCATTTGAATTGTCTTCAATATCTTCATTTGTCTTGATGGATTTGTCTTCAATATCTTCCTTCTTGCTTTGGTATGTCTCCTGTAGCTTTAGCCATAGATCTTTGGCGGAAGTGAATTGTCCCATGCTCTCTTTGATAGGGCTTGAGAGTCCACTAAGAATGGTCTTGAGAGCCAAAGCATCATTTTTCTTTCCTCCCCTTTGAGCTGCAAACTTTGACTTGTTCTTTAAGGAAACTGATCCACCAATGGCTGGCTTCCAAATACCCGCTCCCATTTCCTTCAAATGCAATCTCATTTCTATTCTCCAAGTAGAATTGTTTTCCTCATCAAGGATTGGAACTTCATCATCCATTTGTGTGCCCATAGATCTCCTCCAAGCTTGTTAATTCTTATAGTGAAGGTCTACTCTGATACCAATTGTTGGACACACTGACCACACTTAGAGGGGGGGTGAATGAGTGTGGGGATCTTTTACCCAAAACTTCCCCTTCACAAAAATCATTAGTTAGCAATCACCATTTACTCATTACTTATTGATTTCATCTATAACCAGTTAAATGTGAACATATATAAGCAACATATATCATCAATATATCATCAACAAATCATCACCACAAGGAACACAAATAACACAAGATGTATGTACAATTTTCTTTTTATTACAGACTGCAATCCTTGGGTTATCAACAACAACTGAATAGAGTACAACTCTAAAAGAGCACCAACTCTATAATGCAAGACTCAACTTACACCCTCAACACCAACTGAGATGAGGCAACAATCCTCAACATATATCAATCTATCAATAGGTACACGACCTGTCGGTAGTGAAACACACGTATGTATGCGCCCTACCAGTAGTACAACTCATGTATGTACGCGACCAGTCTATACTACAACCCGCATATCACTTCTGAGCAACTAGAGTTTTATTTTCATCACTCACTCAGATCTTCTGCAATCTTCAATCACATTCTCTTATGTATCTCACTGTCCAATCTGATTCATAACCAATCATAACACATCCAAGCTCTCCAACAACTTACTCATTCCCCTCAACCATGCAATATGAATGCTACTCAATCATGTATAAGCAACTAGTATACTATAGCAATCATATCAACACTAAATCATAAGAGTGATGCTCACTCCATCAACCAACACAAACCACATCATAACAACCATACCAAGAATGCCTTAAGCATTCACTACACAACAAGCAAGAGTATCCATCAAGACAACAATGTAACCATACAAGAGTTTCTATGACAGATCTAAGTCCATAGAATGCAGATCTGGAACCTACTTCAGTCTTCAAGAGCCTGGCACTAGCTCACACACAAGTCTCCATGACTTCATCCAGTGTACGTGCCATGTCCTTATTCAACCCGCGTATGTACGCACCCTGGCTCACTACAACCCGCATATACCTCAAAAACTAGGGTTTCTGAACTTCCGAGACTTTTTCCGTCATGATCTCAGACTTTTTGAAACTTTGATGCATCCATGAGATCCTCCAGATCTCCTCTCTCTCAGAATAGATCTTCAACACATGCTTAAGAGATGCACAAGAGATACACAAAATATACACAAGAGATGATTTTCACAAGATACCCTTGCCTCTTATTTATACTCTCCAAGTAGCCTCCTTAGAAACATCTTCTAGGTCACTTAACCCACTTCTAGGTTAGTTAACCCACTTCTAGGTCACTTAACCCATTTCTAGGTCACTTAACCTATTTTCCTCAATTTTAGGGTTAACCACTTTCCATAAATAGAAAGTTCTCCATTTCTTTATCATTTAAATATTCCTCCTTGACTTTATCACTTTTCTTTATTATTTAAATAATAATTTTTTCTTTGCAATCTCTTTGACTTCTTTGACCTTTTGGGGCTTCAAGTCTACATATGAGGGTCCTCCAACTTCCTAAGGCCATAACTCTCAAACCATGAGGAGTTATGTGACATTCCACATACCACTGGAAATGGTATGGCAAACACTATCCATCTAGGATAGTTTCACTAACAAATTCACTGATCTTCATCTCATTATTCCTTATATAAGAATGGGTTCTCCAACCATACTTCAAGGATAAATCAACCACAAAGCGTCTTCCCGTGAGGGATTTCACCATAAGGGGACCACTTTGGAGTTCATCCATTTTTACACCTTATCAATCATTATAAGACAATAATGATTCATCTTTACATCCATCCAACAATGCATCATATACCAATGAAACCACATCGACCCATCTTCATCTATATACTATGATAAGACATTGTTTAACATACATCAAAACTTTGACCTTTGACATCATACAATCATCCTTTGGCATTAACCAATTCCTTGACATCAATCCTTTGACATCAATCAATCACTTGACATCAATCCTTTGACATCAATTTATTAAAACTTTGGCATCAATGACAACACGATCCAACATAGGCTATAAACCCAGGTTAATATTCCCACCTATCTCACCTTAGCCGAGTGAGATTAAAAAATGCTTGAGTAAGGACATTCCATTCCTTGCCCCAACAAGCTCCATCTCTATAGTAACATGTGTGGGCTTCACAAGTGTAATATCTACAACTTATTCATTGATTCTTTTTGGCTCTTGTAATTGGGATTCTACAACTTTTCTTGCTTAGGTTCCAACAAATTGGTCACAATGTAGATACATTTTCTTCGTTTCTAAGGTGTCCACAATTAGTGGATCAATCAAACCATGGTGTGTCAATGCACCTTATCTTCCAACATGTAATTCTATAGCCATTTTCTATATTTTTAACCCCTATTTGGGATGTTCATCTAAATCAAAGCACACAACTTACAAAAGCATATTTTTTTTAAATCACTATAATAATCAAAGTAACAACATAAATATGACATGCAATTGAGCTTCACTCTTAATATATGTGTTTATAATCAATAATATACATAATCTATATTTCAATAATAATTTATCAATTTTATCCCTTGGTCATATAATCCACTTGTAAACTCCACGAGGGTTAATAATCATAATAATAACTAAAGTACAAGATTGATTTCAATACTCACTTTTTTTCTGTTACAATATGTATGCTTATATATTCTCGAATCCACAATACTAACACTCATGCTTATGGATAAATCAAATGCACTTGAAACATATTAATCACAACTAAGGAATAAACAACAAGTAGTAAAGTTGGTTCGATTACCAATTTAATCAAGACAATTTTTTAGACCACAATTATTATGCCTCTACTAATAATTCAATGATTCATAGTTTCCTTCTATAACAATAATACAATATTCTCAATAGGGCACCAACAATACCTTTATATTATGCAAGACCACTTGCTTTCAATATATATAAACTTCCTCAAATATCAATAAAGACAATTGAAAACGACTATTTTTTTTTCCAAATCACTAAGATTCTAATTGTCACACTGATTTTCCAATACAAAATACCCAACCTCAATATCATTCAACTAGAACATAAATCAATCAATACTTTTGATGAAATTGAAAGCCTTTTTTTTCAATGCTCTTTTTCTATGCATACAATTATAACAATTTTACCTATCTTTTCTCAATTGGAAGAGAGTTATAATCATATCAAGGTTCGACATATAAGTGTAGAATTCAGATAATTCAATACTTGATAATGCAAGCAATCCACTTCCCAAATAAGGACTCAAGATCAATCTTTTCAATATCGCATAACTGAACTTAAATATTCTTTAACCAATTTCTCAAATATGTTTCTAAACCATTTTGATCATGTAATCAATCAGTATCTAAAAAACTCAACAACTTATTATAGAATAAGAATAATAGAAAACTCATTCTCGTTTCAATCCAAAACTCAAATTTTATTGCTTAACTTGTATAGAAAATTAAATTGAAAATTGCTTTCTATAATTTTTCATAAACTATCTTTCAATGTGGGAATTTCTATAGGGGTTTGGTTCATCATGAAGCTTATTCTCATCATGAAGGTTCTGATCAATAAAATCAACCCTTAAAACATATGTTAACCCTTGAATATTTTCAAAAATTTCAAACCCCTTACAACATTTTTCCAAATTTTCAAGAATTAAAACACTTCTATAAATTTTAGAATTACATACAAATTTTTATAAGGATGTAGAAGAACCCCCCTTGTTGTTTCTTCAATTCCAAGCTTTCTCTAAGTACTATCTCCAATTCTCCTTTGACAAATATATATTTAGCTCACTGGTTTACCACAGTTCCTACTCCCAAATGGGTACTCTTCTTCCCTAGGGATCCCCAAGATACAATGGGATGTATGAAGAGGGAACAAAACTAGCAAATTATATTGTGTAGCTCCTCTAGAGCATATGCAGTCCCCACCTCCAGAGTATAAACAAAAATCTTGAGGCCAAACTCAACCAATCTCACCAAGAAAAATATGAACATTACGATAACCATCTAGCATTAGAGAGAAAAAGGTGAGCTCTCAAGCCAACCCTCTTTTCTCATATTGCCTTTGAGGCTCATTCCGTTTGTCCATATCATGCAAAATACTAATTATTTTAGTTTCTAATTGCATATTATTCACCCACCCATATGTCGCTCTATGCACAAATAATTATTTTCTTTAAAATGCAAAACATATATTATTCATCACATCCTAACCTCTTCTCCTATTTTTACTCTTAGATGTTCCCTATATCCCTTTTATTTTTCCTCATTGAGTGTGTTCACCTGGAATTCCTATTTTCTATTTAAATAAATATACCTTCTTTCTATTTAACTTACCATTTTCTAAATGCATTTCCATTTCCAATTATAACATTAAGTTCTATTTCCCCTTTTACTAAAATCATGCATGTCTATATGATCAATCAAACCACTCATGCAAGTTCAATTTTCCAAGCTAAAATAAAATGCATATGCTAAAGGATACTTTTATCCCAAAGCATACATATATACAAGTACACATAAACCAATACCAAGGGTTCCATGCTCCTACATGCCCTTCAAGTACTATATACTGGTATGTACTAACTTCCAAGGGTGCCATGCTCATGTATTCCCTTCAAGTATCATTTTCCAAAGTGGGGGACGATGTCACAGTTTGGACTTAACTATCCCAACTCATTCACCATTAGTGAGAGACTAGTGCTCACCGAGGAATAAGTATTGACACCTTATTGTGCACCCCTTAATAAATTTTTGTGGGTGTTGAAATCCATATCCTACCCTTGCAAAAACATTCAACCTCTAGGAAAAAAAATAGAACATATGTTTTTCAAGCTGTTACATGGAAGGGAGTCCTAGTAGGTAGGAATAAGAAACCTATAACTCATCTCTCGATGATACTTATGTCACATCTCTCTACACAACTTTTTTCCCATGTGTAAGCTTATTTGGAAAATGTTTCCCCATCTCTACACACATCTATAGACAAACACATCAAATAACACTATATAATAATCATGAATAAACAATAAGCATTGTCATATACATGTCAATCATACATAACTCGAACCCATCTTGGGTCCACATATCTTGACTCAATCCAGAATCCATACACACCCGTGGTTCTTCTTGTCACACCTGAAAAACCATTAATAACATCATATAACATGATATATTTCATCATGTAACCATGTATTCATTTTCAATATTTCTAGCTTCAATAGTCACTAATAGTTCACACACACATCAACATCAATATACAATTCAACCTACTGATAGTCCACAATAAGTCATCACATTATAGAGAAAAATCTAGCTATCTCATATCATCACAAGGATATCAAAACATAAACCATAAAAGATATATGTACACTTTAATAAATAATTAAACAAATTCAAATAAAAAATCTAGATCACATCAGCCATACGCATATATGTCAACCAACCAAGTCATTATTGTAACCAAAATTCCCTCAAATAATAATCAACACATTAGTGAAATAAAGTCAAAGAAAAAGAGGGCACTACAATATTTATATTAGCAAGAAGAATGAGATGTTGATGAATCTTTGGTGTCTTAGGTGCTCTAGGAACTTGAAATGGTAGGAAAGTGGTGAGGCAAAGAATTGCAAAAATATATGGGATGTTGAATTCACTACTTCTACTTAAATTATCAAGCAAAGGAGCATAATCTTGTGAAGTGCCATGCATTGTTTATGCAACCCTCAAGGCTTTAAACATTGTCAAATTAACTGTGTATTGCTAATTTTAATTAATGGAAACTACATGTTGTTGTATGCATCTATTCTACGGTGATAAGCTACTATAGCAAGGCTCAAGTATTTTGTAGCACGAGTCATCCAAGCATGTAATGCCCTTGGTTGTTCTAACTAATTCTTTATAATCCATTTTTTCTTCATAAATGCAACACAATGTTGGAAAGTAAGGGACTTTTGATTCAGAAATAAGCAATACAAGAAGAAATGCTAATTTTTGAAGAATAAATTGAATGCTACAAAGAGTAAGCTATTCTACAAAACATCAATCATTATAAAAATCCCTCCAACCAGCCAAGAGGTCATGGTCTACTAGTGAAGGGTGTTTACCAAGATGAATTGAACATTCTAACTACTAAACTAAAAACATGAATGATTCCTCAACCACTCGAGAACAAAATATGTTGGCTTGAGGAATTATAACACACCATACTGAATAAAAATGCAAATGAAAAATATACACAAGTAGGTGTGTTCACTGACAATATCTTCAAGCGGAACCTAGCTTGAAGAGGACTAATGAACCCGTATAAAAGATCTTAGCTCAACTCAAAAGAAAAATAGTTTTATTTCATCAAGAAACACTTCCAGATTATAATCTCTAGTTTATAGATTATGTACTACTAACCCTAACTATGCGCAATTCATAATCTACCCTAATTTAAGATGAAAACAAGTATATTTATAATGGAGAGTTATTGATCCCTCAAGACTTCTAGGGAGTTCAAAGGTTGGACACAACTAGTCTTACCTTCATAATTGCTAGTTTTCTCACACTAGAGATCTGTCATTTTGGTGGGCTCCTAAGGTAAAATATTCTGATACACATGATGCTTCTTCATTGGTTAAGTTTATGGCCTACTGTAGAGGATTCGTAGGGTCATCTCCCTCCTTGATTGGTTGACTTGATGGGTTTCTATGGATCACAGGTTCATCTTCCCTTGTGCTTGGGCTAGAGAAATTCTACAAGTGTATGCTCACAAGACCATTGTCTTCTTGGTTGAGTTGTAGTAATGGATTTAATATACATGTCCTAGTTCTATAATGAACAAATACAACTTATAGTCTAGGTCCCTTACTAACTTGATGAGTGTATAAACACTATGGGATATAAGCGATTTTTTATCCCTTTATTCTCCTTTCAATTTATAACTTGGATGAATGTTTGTGAAATACACTAAATGTTGATGAAACAATTATATAATCATTCCACAACAATAACACTATCTATCCATTGAAAACATAACTCACAAACCATTTGTACATCTATCACTAACAACCATTCATCAACACGCAGGAAAACTCATACATTTTCAACATAAATCTCAAAAAATACTTGCCAAAATAACCATTGCAAATGATTGATCACTAAACTATTTAATAGCTACAAAATTGGTCAATGCAATAGATATTTTTTAAAAGTGTCAATGTCCAAGGTTTTTGGGGAGGTAAATGGCCATAAAAGATGCAAACAATAGCCCAATTATGGTTCTCATCACTTATTATGAGGAAAAATGTGAGCCAAACATTGAAGACTCAACTAATTAGCCTATGGATATAAATATGCTATTCCATCTTGATGATAGTATCATTATGATTGGTGATTTCTCCTCTCAAAGTGGTTTTGCTACTGTAATCATGAGAGAATAGGAGGAAGGGACACTGGATGTTTACATCTTATTCGTTGATGGTAATCCATTTGGCCTAAGTCCTATCCATCTCAAGATGGTGCTTGATAACATCATGACTGAGGTAAGAAGGAACTATGATTTTCAGCTAGGGTTGGCTGCCCGACATTTTATAATATATGACATAGTAAAAGGAGGTGAAAATGTAAGAAGGACATAGATAAAAGTGTTGAAAACCTGGGGAAAGAGCCATTATTCAAGGCCTCTAATTTTAAGAAGCACGTGGTATTAATCATAGAGGAACCTAAGGAGGCTAAGCAACCCAAATATGCCAGTGTTGTTGGAACTAATGAGAAACTCCCAACATCACAACAACTAAATGCTATCCTAGAAAAACTCACTTATACCACAAAATCCCTACAAATAGTCCCCATGGTGCCCCCTCCCTTTGATACCAGACACAATTTAATCAAACTCAAAATCCAAATGGTTCTATCCAAAGTTGTCAAAATTACCGCCCATAGAAAAGAAGTATCATACTTTTTGTGAGTTAGGGAACAACTCCAAACCCAACCTACCTGAGTACAATTTACCCCAGAAAAAACATAGGCCCATATACAAATGTAATGGTTTTCCAAGATGAAATCCTCTTGCAAGATTACTTCATTAAAATATAAGATGATGCACCCAAAATTGTGATAGGAAATTCACCATATGGAAGTGACGAGCTTACTCCTCCTTTCTACACTACTCTTGAACTCCAAACCTTCATCTCCACAACTATCTGTATGATTATGGAGCCTCAAATTCCTTAATGCCCTTGGTTATCATGCAAAATTTAAGGTTGGATATCACAAGTCCCTACAAATATATGTACTCTTTTGATTCCAAGAGGGTTCAATGTTTGGGGGTGATTAAGGATCACATGGTAAGGATGGTCCAAATTCCAAGGAAACTTGTTATGATGAATGTGGTGATTGCTAACGTTCCTCCCACTTATGGTATGTTGTTTGTTTTTCCAAGGAAAAAAAACATAAATTTTATTCATATAGAGAAAATTTACATTCTGAAGATTGCATGAGAAATTCATGCATTTAGTTTGGTAAGCCACTAACCGTAATCCATTTTTTCTTGAGAAATCCAGAAGGATCCATCAACCAAAAAGAAAAATACAAACTTATGGGCGCAGGAAGACAAACAAATCCCTGCATATAAAAAAGAGGGACCAAAAGAACCCCATCACAATAAACACAAGTGTAGACCCACGAAGCAAACCCAAACCTCTCTGAGAGAAAGCCTCAGACAAAAACTCCCAAAGAAGCCCCAGAAGCTAGACAGACTAGGTCATAGTGGCATACATCCTCCCAATGAAATAAGGAAGGGAGGGAACAAAACCCCAAAGACCAACACTAAGAAGCTTAACCTGGCACCAACTCCAAAGCACCAAAAATATGAGGCTCTGAGTATACATCAAACCTTGAACGAATTGTCACCGGAAAGGGGTAAAAAAAAAATAAGGAATCGAAGGTTGCAGAGGAGAGTCCGCCCCAGAAGAAAACACCAGCATCAAAAGAAATGGAATCCCGGTCGAACAAAATACCAGTAGGATCCTGAACGAGACATAGAGAGGGCAAGAGACACCATGGACTTCCCCGATCGCTCCCCCAAAAAAACCCCACCGCCAACAACAACACTGACAGAGATACAACCCACAAAACATCCAATGAAAAAGAGACACTTGGAGAGAGCCGCAAAATGAAACGTGATAGTATAGGAGGAATGAGAGGAGAAGGATCCTAGGAGAAAGGCCATGCGAGGTCACCGAGGGATCGACGCCAAGTGCACATGAAAAAAAAGGGAGGAGAAAGTTAGGGTTTCCCCTAGCCACATAGCCCCACACCATTTCTCTTGTCCTAAATGAAACACCACTTGGAACAACAAGAAGACACGCATAAACCAGTAGACAAAGATCCAACGGGCCTATGATCAACGATGAACTCAACACAAAACCCTCTAATCTACTATAATCTGTGACACAAGACTGTTGTAGGCTGTGGCTAGAGTAAGCCCTAGCCGCAACCCCACTTCCATGTATTTTAGTTCAGACATGTATTTTACTTGGTTACATTTTGTTATATGCACCCTTACATGCTATATACATCATAAAAATTTCACTTATGGTATGTTGTTATCCAAACATCGGGGGAATTTTGTGGTTGGTAGTATTGAATTTTACCTTTCATATTCTACACTACCTATCTTTGGGGGTGATGTTGGTTCCCTATATAGAGAACCCAATATGACTTATACTCTTTCCAACCCAAAGAACCCATCTAACTTCCCTTCTTACAAATTATACAACGTTTTAAAATTCTTGCTCGATTATGAATCAACCCCCACAAGAGGATGTGAGAAATTGGTGTTTGAGGAGGAGAAGCCTAACTTTACTGGCCTCTATACATTCTATTTTGATAGAGCATGTAACAAAAATGGAAAGGTAGCAAGTGTATTGTTGGTTTTCTCAAAGGGAAAATAATTTCCTCATGGTTTTAAGCCGAAATTTGAATGTACCAACAATGTGATAGAGTATGAAGAACTAATAGTGGCATTAGAAATTGTAATAAAAATGGACATTAGGATTCTCAAAATATTTGTGGAATCTAACATTATAGTAAATCAAGTGAAGGAGATATATGAGGCCAAGCACCTGAGGTTGAGACAATAGAAGCATGTGGCGTGGGATTTGTTTTGATTATTTCTTCGATATTGTTGATATCATTTCCCTTCCTAGAGAGATAAACCATAGAACCAAAAACCTAACCAAATATTTTGTTGAGTTCAATCTTCCTAACCTTGATCATTTAACCTACTCTATTAACATCATGCACAAGGCTTCTATCCCTGAAAATGTGAGGCAGTGGAAGGTGTTTAAAGATGATGAGTATATCAAGAGGTTCCTCTCCATCGTATATGAACACACAAATACGAATATTGATTCAAATGGGGAGGAAGATGAAGGTGAACTTGACACATGCTAACCCTCTGAATGGAATTCCCCCTACATTATTGGAGGTTAGAAGATCATTTAAGTGAAATTATTTTTATCCCTATGGGTTTGGTCCCTTTAGAAAAGTCTTTTTGACCTAAATTATGTACCTATAAAACCTTCCATAAATCCAGAAATATCTGACATGGAGGGCTGAAATCTAGGCACATAAGAAGACCCTCAATTTGTTAAGTTGTCTAAGACCTTGTCCCTTGTAGAAATGGGGGAGTATCTTAGCTTGTTTAGGGAAGTTAAATATGTTTTTACTTGGAGGTATGAAGAATTAAAAATCTATGATACATCTATCTTTCAACATTATATTCCTATAAAATATTATGTTAGGCCTTTCATTCAAGAGAAAAGGTAGTTGAATCACTTGCTTTTCCCTCTTGTCCATAAAGAAATAAAAAAGATTTATGGTGCCAAAATAATTATCCCTATCAAGTACTAGGAATGGGTTGCTAACTTGGTGCCTATTAGAAAGATGAATGTGGAGATAAGACTTTGTGTTGATTTCATAAAATTGAACAAAACCTCCCTTAAAGATAATTACCCCTTTCCCAAAATGGATCAAATGTTGTAGAAGGTGGTAGGGTTTGAGATAATTTCTACGCTGAATGGCTTATCAAGTTATGGTCAAGTCATAGTTGACATAGGAGACATGTTGAAAACAAATTTCACAACTGCATGGGGCACATTTGTTTATGTGAGAATGCCTTTTGGATTAATGAAATTTGGGCTCACTTTCCAAAGGGCCATGGACTATAATTTTGTTGGCTTCAAAGATCTCTTCATTGTGATATATATAGATGATATGACTACTTTCTTGAAGAAGGTGAAAAATCACTTGGAGAATTTAAAGCAATTCTTTAAAATTTGCACACAAATTGGCATATATCTCAATCCAAAGAAGTCATCCTTTGGGATATGGAAGGTAAGCTATTGGGACACATTGTTTCTGCTCAAGGAGTGAATATTGATCCAAAAAAGGTGGAGGCTATAAATACCATTCCCTTTACCCAACATAGAAAATACATCCAATCATTATTTGAGAAGATAAACTTCATGCATATGTTCATCTCCAACTTTGTTGAGCTCACTAATCAAATGACAAGGATGTCAAGGAAAGTGAGTGAGGTATGTGATGATCCTACCAAAGAACTATTCCTGGTAATAAAGAAATCTATGGGAGAGACCCCTATGTTGATAAACCCTAATTACAATGAGGATGTAACGATTTTCCATTTTTCTTCTGAGTACAATATAGTTGTAGTATTATTACAAAAAAATGATGAATGCTATGATAAACTTGTTGCATTTTTTTAGTAAGGCTCTCAAGGATGTAGAGTTGAAGTACAATATCATGGAAAAATAGGCCTATGCTCTTGTCAAGGCCTTGAAACCTTTTAGAGATTACATGTTATAGGCCTAAATAGTTGTCTATGTACCCCATAGTTTAATCAAATATATGCTATGTCAACTAGATGTTGATGGGAGAAGAGGAAAATGGATCACCAATATTTAGAAGTATGATATGGTTATGAAACCAAATAAGCTAATCAAAGGGAAAGGATTATCAAAGTTGATGGAAAAAGCAAATATACAAGCAATAGGCATCAACATAGTTGAGGTTTTCATTAAACATAGCGAGGAAGAAGAAGTTCATATCAAGACATGTTACCATTAGTCCCCTTGGTATTATGGCACACCTCACTTGTTGACCACAGACCAATGCCCTCAAGGAATTCATATATTGAATAATAAAGGCTTATCAACATTAGAAAGATACCTATGACCTATTACTTAAATGCATGCTAGAAGAAAAGGTGGACTATTTGATCAAGTACAAGCATCAAGGGATATGCAGAGGAAACTATGTAGCCAAAGCTACATCTCACAATATTTTGAGATTTGAATACTATTGGCCTACTTTGTTTACCGATGTTCATAAGTTTATTGGGGCATACCATGAATGTAAAATCTTCACTACTAGATATAAAATCTTTGCCTAACCTTTGAAGCCTATATAAGAAGAAGCACCTTTCCAACAATGGAGCCTTGTTTTCATAGAGATATCCACCCACCCTCTAGTGGCCAACATAGTTATATATTGACAACCCCAAATTACTTCATTAAATAGGTAGAGGCGATTCCCACCAAGCAAGCCAGTAATTGGGTTGTCATTAAATTCCTTAAAGAGAATATATTATCTAGGTATGGTTGCTCCTAGAAGATAATGACTTATAATGCTAATGTATTCAACTCATTAAGGCTAGTAACTTTACGTTAAAAGTAAAATATCATCCTTTGACATTCCTCCAAGTATTACCCATAAAGAATTGGAAAAACTAAGTATGCATTTCCTATCATGAATTTGTTGTAGGACACTATGGAAAAACTTGATAGAATTAGGAGAAGGATCGACCAATTGATGGAAATGTAGGAACAAAGGGACACTGAATATGATAGATTTAAGGAGTATCACTAGCATATGAAGAAGGTCTTTGACAGGAAGGCCAGACCCCAAAATTTTCAAGTAGGAGACCTAGTTTTGTTGTGGGACAAGAGGCATTAGGACCTTGGAAATTAGCATGGAAAAGTTTATTGTTTATGGTTGTATCCCTATATGTTCGATATTTTTTGTGGGTAGTTCCCTAACTCTATTCATTTGGAAAATTTGAATGGAGAAATGCTCCATTTTACTGTCAATGGTAGGGATCTATAATATTTCAATGATTGTGAAAATAAATCTAGAAGAAAACCCCTACTCTATATTATTGTACAATAAGTTTTCCATCCTATTTTTACTTTTCCTTCATATTATTTTTTCAGTTTTTATTTTTGTCAAGTTTTTTGAAGAAGTCCATCATCAACATTTTGACTCCATAACCCAATTTTGACTCCATGGACTAATGGATTAAGGAACTAGTTTTCTCACCCTAGAATCTATTTTTTGGCACCATGTAGGTAGGAGACATCCCATATTAGGGGTTGATGTTGTCCCCTTGTTGATGTTTAGATTGTTCAAGATCCAAACACTAACCTCACGAGGTTATGAATCCCCCTGCATTTTTATAGAGGTGGTACTTCTCTGTATTTTATTAAAGATAGATATTGAATATCTCAGGACCAAAACATTAAAATGGGAGAATACTAAATAACAATATCCAATATTTATTGCTCAATAAAAATATAAAATATCACTGATTAAAAATAATATACATTCACAAAATAATTCTCGAGAAAAGGACCAAGAAATTTCACTCATTAAAATACAATATATGCATAAATATTGTATAGAAATAAATAGCAATTAAAGGAAAATAAAAAAGACTCTCACATCCATCACATTATCATAATTTCGATCACATTTATGGGAAATAAATATAAAGATCCACAATTGAGATAACTTTAAAAGATTTTTTTCATTCAAAACAAGAAAGAATATGATAGACAAACTTTAAATATCTTATGCTAAAAACTCAGAGTTCAATATGTCATTAAAGTTTAACCCCAAAATAGTTCTTCGAGGCTTTCAAAAATAATAATAGTCTTTAATAGTCCGAAAATAAAAATGCTTTTGTCTAAAATGGACTGGGATTTGGCTCCTATGGACCAGAAAATAAAAGAGTGGAACAAGGATGAAATTGAAAAGAAGACAACGATAAGCGATAAGAAATCGATTATGTTTTCTTAGGAAAGATAAGACACAACTGGATGATTCCTGAACAAGAAAAGGAAAGAAAAGAGAAGGATATGATTGGTTTACTCATAGTGATGGATCTCTCTCTTTCTCTATCTGGTGGTTGATGTTCCTTTTCTATTCTCTTTTGTTGCAGTTACATGATCAGTACCAACTGCCTCTATTTGATCTTATTCAATTATTTTGATTAAAGCTTGCTTTAACCAATTTTCAATGTATTCCCTCATAGGTGCGGCGATTATCTCCTGCTTAACTTTAATATCAAATAATGTTATTTCAAGATCTCTAAAGTCAATTGAAATTTGGTGCAACATGCCTTCAATATCTTCATTTTTATTAACATAGCTGACTAACCAACTTTCAACTTCTTGTTTTGTGTACTTGGTCAAACTACTAAATTCTTTTGTTGATACAACCTTCAATATATCAAGATGTTCTTCAAATTGTTCTCTTACCATAAGTACAAAATTTCAAATTAATTTTGGATCTTGAACTTCTTCGGTAGTTCTTTCCAAGTCTAACTAAATCAAATTTAAATATAAATATCCTTCTTTGACAATTAAAGTGTCACAATCAACCAATATTTCTTTTGAAACCTTTATTCTCTTGATCCTACAAGCTTTTAATTGTTTTATACGAGTGGGGGACAATACATATTCTTCCTTTATTTTTAGTTCACTCATGCTTGAAACCTTTAAAACAAATCTAAATCAAAACATCTTTATAAAAACCCTCATCATTCTCGAGGTTAGCCTATACATATTGTCTTAGATTGGTAATCCTGGATCTCAAAGAAACAAAACTTCTTGCCAATTCCCATGCTTCAAGAATTAGAGACATTCTCTTCTTTATGTTCTCCCCAACATACCCTCTAACTGCAACAATCAAACTTTATGTTCCCCTTAATTTCGAGCTTGACTCTGGTGTTCTGTCATAGGTCTTCCAGGGCTTAACTGTGGAAATCAGATTAGCAAATATTGGTGGTGGCATCAAGGAATTCTCTAATTCTTTAATCCTCTCCTTTAAATTGGAATTTTAAGCCTCCATATCATCAACATATACCTTAAGAACTTCCCCTGTAACTTCATGGATACGTGCAATTCTAGAAGGTGGCACCCCATTGAAATCTAACTTTGAGTTAAATTTTCCTTGAATCTTTTTATCTTTTGAATGAATTCTCTCAAAGATTAATTTCTTGGTACTTATATCAAACATAACATTTTGTACAATCAAAGACTCTTCTTCAAACAAGATTGGTTCCTATTTATCCAATTCGGCTGCAACTTCTCGACTTTCTTTAAGTATTTGATCTCCATTATGAAACTTTATATCTCTAATATTAGCATCCAAATCCATGTCTTCAAGAACAACTTCATCTTCATGTATGACTCCCTCTACTTCTTCCTAAATGGTTTGTCTTTTTGTCTTAGTGATCGAAAGCTTATGAGGTTGCTCCAAATCTCCCTTGGGAGGGTTTTTCTCACCTCCGTAATTAGAATCATTGACTGAAGACTTTTTTTGTTCTTGTGTTGTTGCTTGAGAACTTTGTTTTTGTGGGCCGCTTCTCTAAGATACATTAGGAGAATGCTTAATACTTTCATTAATAACTCCTCCCCTTTGTATATGTTGTTACGTGGTGCTTATGAAAATCTCAATATCTTCTGGTTTCTTTTCAATAAGTATTGCTTGAGGATCCTGGTTGTTTCCTTCCTCCTCTCCAAACAAAATTGAATTATAAAGTGAAATACTAAAACCAATAGTTTCCATATGATCCATGAACAAGTGATTGGGATCAAACCCTCTAATTTCATCTACAAATTTTAGATTATATTGGTCAAATTGAATTGCAAATTCATCAATACTTGAAATATTTCTCAACATAATTTCCCCAATTCTCCAAGGTAAAGGAATAAATTGCTTCTTTCTTTTTTCATGAAAAAAGTGAATACAAGATTTGCATTGTTTAGAAACCTCCACAACAAAAATCTTATCGGATACATAATATGGGAGATATATGGGGTTTTCTTGAGAACAATAAATTCTGATAACACTATAATGTTCCATAGATTCAATGCTTCCCTTTTTGTCCAGGAAAGTCGTTGCTTCCAAAGATAATCTTGACATTTTCAGGCCAAAGATAAGTTTCTTGAAGGAAGAAATAAATGCATTATGAACTTCATAAAAGTGGTATGTAGCCTTTTGTTTCCATAGGGTTGGATACCACATTTGTGCAACATCAATTTTGCAATTAACTTGTCTTCCTAAATTTAAAACCTTGAAAACATGACAATAGGTGATAGTGAAGATTAAACATGAAGACGTAAAAAATTTCTTTTTCTTTTTGAAATTTGATAATTGAAAAGATAATTCTCCAAAAATGATACTGTCCAAGTAAAAGATCGTCTTTTCATGAATTATAAAATGTAAAATGTATAGAGCGAGTCGTGGAATGGTGGTTGTATACTCTTGACCCGCTACTCTGGTGAAAATCCATGTTATTTCTCGATAACGGTTTTTCAATAAACTGACCTAGATATTAGATAAGTCTTCCGACATCATTGCTGGGTCCTCAATATATTCCTGCAAAATCTTCAATCCGTTGTTCCTTTCTTTTAGGAAATTCTTGGCCTCATATCCTTTGAATATAATTGTTGGCTCTAGGAGTTTCAACATCTTCTTAAAAACTAATGGTGTAAGAGAAATGGAATATTCTCCTTGAAGTTGAATTATCCTCCAATCTTTATCAAATTTATCTATACACCAATAAACTATTTCTTTGGAGTAAAAAATTTATGGTACACAACCTATTAATACAATCCCCAATGTCCAAGCTTCATTCACATTCCTTTCTTGTAGTGGTAATGATGAATAATACCAATATGATCTAGACCACTGGAATCTTTGATCCTCCTGCCCAAACGAGTTTAGAGTATCATCACAAAACTATTATGTTCTTCTCATTGTCATACTTGATGAAGTTGGAAGACTAATGTACAACCACTTTAGAATGTTAATTTTAAATAAATCCCTTTTACCACGATGTAACTCAAATCTCTTCTTTCGAAGAAAATATTAAAGTGAATTAAATTCGAATTGATGTAGAAATGCCTCGAGAAGTTTGCCATTAATAATTGCCTTTTAATATTTTAATCACTTGTCATATTTCATAAGATTAACATTAAATGTACTTTGGGGAAAGTGATTATATGAGATACTTATTACCATAGAATAACGAAGGATCAGATGCGTGTAAAAGATGAGAGGTAAACCCGTGGGTCCACAAATCCACGATGAAAACTCAAGAAATGAATAAGTATGAGATTGCGTTGGTCATATGTGAGGGGCAAAAATACGTTTTGAAGAGCTATGACCCGCGAACCCATGGAGAAATAAAAAATCGGCTAAGTATTAAGATATTAAGAGAGAGAGGACTTGAGAAAATGATTAAGTAACATAATCGATGGGTCAGACCTGTCGTGGTGAAGATGAAATGAATCGGGTGAGTGACTCATACTCGTGATAAACATTCGAAGAATATTCTAATTGTTTATGCAAAATGTGTTGGACGATTGGTTGTTGTCATTGATGTCAACCCTAGTCATGGGTTTTGGACTGCAAGATTGATAAAGGTATTTGGACATGAAGGACAATGCACATGCATATACAACACCCATGAATGGATAGTATACATCATGTTGTTTTTGGTGGTATGTGGCACGTCACATGGATCCTCATGGTTGAGGAGAAATGAATTTTTGAAGATGACAAAGTGAATTGAAGAAGAAAGTACATGGAGGCCCTAAAGATAATTAAAGAAAAGAATTACAAAATAAGAAAGTGTCAGGTCGGCCCTAATGTTAAAATGAAGTGACATAAATGGTATAATAAACATCATTATACATTCATTTTGATGCAAGTCAAATTTCATAGGAAATAATAAGTAAAGAAGGCCGTATTTCAGGGGAGGATGAAGTCTTTTGGTGATGTGTTCTAAGGTATGCTATTTTCATGTCATCTTACCATTTTTGCTATAACTTTTTTTTTCTAGAACGATTCAGATGGTGAAATCGCTATGGTATTGAGAAGAAATATCAAGGTACCTCTAGTAAAAATTTCAGCTCTTGATTCACTATAATTATGGATATACACTCTGTGGAAGATAGGGTTTGTGACCAGTCCTGAAGCTAGTCAATAAACAAGTGTTCTGGGTAAAATAGTGATAACGTATTCATCGAGAATCCAAATGACGTGGGACAAATTTCATTGGAAAGAGTATGGACTGTAATTTCTTGTGTGTGAGTTTCAGAATTGGATGTTAAATATTGAGCATGGGGCATTCTGTAAAAGTTCGGTCTCCCGTATAGACCAGAATTGAATAAAGTCTACCATTCTTTCTATAACTTCTTTTTGGGGATGATTCAAGGAGTGAAACTTGGAGGAGTTTCAGAGAATACATTGAGTAATATTATATACATGATCAAAGTACTCTAAGAATTGAAGAATTGCAGAAATTGAAGAAGCCTCATGAAGCATTATCAGGTTCTATGTGATGATTGGTTGATGGTGATGATTTAATGTAAAGTTTTATTATCTCTCATATATTTTTGGGTGGAAGGAAGGGGAAAGGATGGAGAGTTAAAATGTCTCTTGATATTGGAGGATTGTATCTTACTCTTGGAGGTTTATCCCTCCCTTTACATTTGGAAGATGTAGCTACCTTTGGAAGTCATTACTTCCCTTGAACAATAACTATTGATTATTTCTCATATATTGTGCATGGTGTATTGTGGTGTATTGGTGTAACTCTTATACTATTGTTCATTTCTCATTGGATATAGTTGAATGGTTTAAGTATAAGTTGAAAAAGTTTTTAAATTGTACTTGATACTGATTCACCCCCCCCTCTTAGTATCAACAATTGGTATCAAAGCGGGTTACCTTCAGTACAGTTTAACCACTGGAAGGAAGATCCTAAGAAGAAATGGAAGACAAAATTCCAAATGGGATTACCCCATTTGATGGAAGCAATTTTGAATACTGAAGTAATAGAATGGAAAATTACTTTAAAGATCTTAGGGCAGATGTTTGGTTCTCATTTGCTTCAGGATACAATGCTTTGAAGAAACCAAAGACTGCAGCTCAGAAGGAAGCAAAAAGGAACAACAAATTGGCAATAGATACCATCTTGGATGGATTGGCAGATTCAGTGAAATCCAAGGTGGGATCATGTGCATCATCAAAAGATCTTTGGGACAAGCTACAAGACCTTTATGTAAGGGAAGACGCAAAAGACGAAGAAGAAGTAGAATAATAAGAAGTTGAAGCAAATTACAACATCTCAAATTTCAAAGAAGAAAATAGAGGTCAGTTCTTTTGCTTTAATTGTGAAGGAGTAGGTCATGTTGAATTTGAATGTCCTCATCCAAGAATTGAAAGAAATGACACTGAAGAAGAAAATTCGAAATGAAGAAGAAGAAAGTCATGAAGAAAAAAATTATTCAACAAGAAAATGAGAATCTTAAAAAATTGAAGCATGTTGAGATTGAAAATAACAAGCTCAAATAGACTCAAAGAAAACTAAGAAGTGAATTGGGTAGTTGTGAAAAGACAGTTGTAATCTTGAAGAAACAATTAAAAGACTTTGAGAAACTAAGAGAAGAAACTATTTCCTTGAAAACTCTACTCGAAGAAGAAAGAAGAATAGGAGAAGT
>ML783699.1:454931-471298 GCA_009831015.1 Picea engelmannii
ATTTTTTTTTTTTCATTTATTTTTTGTTTTTTGTTTTTAATTAAAGTTGGGTTTTGAATATATTTTTTTTAAATGTGTTTTGTTCTTCATTTAAAAAAAAATAAATTGCAAAGATTTTCTCCTTTCTCTTTATTTATTTTTTAATGTAATTTAAAAAAAAAGTTAGTAAATAAATTTTCAAGTGACCATTTATAATCCAATTTTGGGTTTTTATTTGCATAGAGATATGTTGTCAAGGCCACAATTTCAATTAGGTTGTAATTATATATAATTTTAACATTTAGAAAAAAAACATTTTGTTATAGGTAACATCATTTTTATTTATTTAGGTGTTGATTTTAAGGTTTTTTTGCGTTACTGTATGAGTTTTGAAGGCCATGCTTGAAAAATGTTGTAATTTTGACCCCATTAGAAAAAATGGTGCTACCAGTAGCACCACTTTTTGATTTGGATGTTGATTTTAAGGTTTGTTTGAGCTATTGTATGAGTTTTGAAGGCCATGCTTGAAAAATATTGTAATTTTGACCTCGATAAAAAAAATGGTGCTACCGGTAGCACCACTTTTGATTTGGGGGGTTGATTTTCATGTTTTTTATGAAAAAATATGGGTTTTAAGGGCTATAGTTCTCGTTTTGAGGTCACAGTTCTCGTTAATTTGGTAACTTTGTTATGAGTGCCAATGCTTATATTTTGTGTCTCTTGCACCTTCCTAACAGATGTATCCTCCTTTTTATCATGAAGTTTTATTTGATCATTTCTTGTGAAAAGAGATTCAAACCTAATATAATCTTTTGAAACAGACACATGATTTTGATAATCCAGGTTTTCATAATTATCATTTGAATCAACAAGAAATTTGGCCAATTGTTCATCATTGTCAAAAACTTGCAAGTATTCTTGGTTGTTAGGAACTGAAGGCCTAGATATTCACTTTACACATAATGTATTTTGGTTCTGGGAGTCATCTGGATTAAAAAGAGATGCAACAACTGCAAGTGAGTCAACCTTGTTATTTTTATCCCTTGGGATGAAAGAGATGTTAAAAGAATTAAAAGTGTCCATACGCTCATTTACTCTCTTTGCATAATACTTCAACTAATCTTTCTTTTTCTTGTATTTCTTCTTAATACGATTTATAACTAGTTTGGAGTCGCCAATCACTATAAAATTTTCAAATTTCATCTGTAAAGCGAGATTCATCCCTTGTATTAGTGCTTCGTTTTCAACCTCATTATTTGTGCATGGAAATTTAAGTCTGATGGCTTGTGAATATATGACTGATTGTGGAATCTTAAAAACAATCCCTACTCTACTTCCAGATTTGGAGCAGGAGCCATCAACGAACATCTTCCATAAACCTTGAAATGGATTTTCTTCTTCTTGCTTTTGAGGGCTGATTTGTTCAAGACCAAAGACAACATGATTTCTTATTCTTGCATCAATATAAATTTCCATCATTTTGTTTTCTTTCTTTCTGAAGGATATTGGCTTTCTGGATTCTCTAGGAATTCTAGCCTTTGTTCCATCTTTGTTTGGAAACATCATGCAGCTTCTATTGTTCATTATGTATTCTCCAATCATTGAGGACCAATATCTTCCCAGTGCAACTCTGTATGCTGGAGGAAAATCTACCACTATGATGGTAAAGACCATTATGATGTGTGGTGTTGCAGTTATCCATGTAAAAAAATATTTAATCTCTCCATAAGATGGGACTTTTCCTGAGTCAATTGCACAAATTCTTTCACCAGTCTCATAATATTTAGTACATCCCATCCCAAGTGCCCCCATGACTGATACAGGCATAATATTATTGGTTGTTTCGCTATCTATCAAACAATTATGTAGTACAACATCATGGTTTTCTATAGTTATATAGAACGGTGGAACTTTTCGCCTTGTCTTGACTTATGTAGTATTTTGTGTTTGTTTGGAATTAGAAACAACAACTTCTATTCTATTGCTTGGTTCATCAAGAATATTCAAAATATTCTCTCTTTGTTGTGGAATTTTAACCACTTCCATGAAGGGAAAAAATATTTTTAACTTTTTCAAATCATCTATCTCATTATAAGTCATATGTTGTGGATTCGTTGTCTGGTTTGAAACTATTTGCTTCTTTCACATTTTTGCAACATTTTTTTTTTGTCTCTTCTTTTTCTTTTTCGATAGCTTCTTTTGATTTGAATCTATTGGATTGTGCTCTCGTTTGCACAATATTTTCTTGGGGAATATCCACTTCTTCCTATTCATTGAAAATATAAAAGGATGAGCCCCCCTTCATTCATTTGAATTGATTCAAGAATCTCATCTTGAATGTCATCGACTTCTTGATCGTAATTTTCAAAATTTCCTTCTTCAAGAATTTACTCCGTTACAACAACATTAGGCCGTTACAACAACATTAGGGTTTGGAACTCTAGGTGCCCTTTGCCTATGCTCTTCATATCTATCAACATTTTCTTCTATCATAATTTCTTCCATTTCCATTGATTTATGCATAGCTCCATATAAGTCTTCAATTTGTGATGCCCTGATAGTAAATTTTACATTTTAGGGCATCACATTCTTATAACATCCAAGTATAACTGGAGTGTTTGGTTTTTGCTCTTCTGGAATTTGATTTAATGTCTTGAAAAATCTTAAGTTAAAATATGTGATCCTTTCACCCATTTTCAAATGAATTTGAGTGTTCATTGCATGAGTAAAGTATGGTATGCCACTAGGGGTACATACATGGTCATGACCATATTCTCCAAATCATCGAATGATAAAATCGACCATGTAGGAAGAGACATATACCATTCATAAGATAAGCCTATCAATGTTTGAAGAAAAATTCTGACCATTACATCATCATGTTCTACTAAATGTATCTCACTCATATTAAAAAACAGATCCATGTATCTCTTTGGATCCACTGCTCTATCTCCTGAAAATACTGACAAGACTCCTTGTGTAAGAGTAGGTAACATATGTTGTTCTCCTTGAAGATTGAGTGGGATATTTCTAACCCTTCTTCATGTAATTATTTGTCTTTCGTTTCTCTCTTCATGATTCTCGGGGATCTCATTTCTTTCTTGTCTGTCACCCATTATTGGAGTTCTTCTTCTCTCAGTGGTGGAACTTTTGCAAACTTCTAGAATTTGAAGTTGTTTACTCTTGCTTTTTTTTATCGGGCCCTTGTGTGATTCTGACTTCTTCTTTAATTTATATCTCTTCTTCTTTTCCTTCTTGCAATTTCTCTTTCTTCTTCGCGAGAGAGGGTTTCCCATGATATTTCAAGCTCTTCTCAGCTTCCTGTTGTTGATAACACCAAATTGTATAGTTGATGCAAAACCCTTGTTTGATTTCCAAGAACAACGTGTAACTAGGGTTGATTTGGCTGAGGTTGAGTCATTAGAACTTTGGTTTACGAAACCATCCTTTTGTTCTCCCCAGTATGGTCGCCAAAAATGTTGATGTTTAGATTGGTCTCATCCAAACAACAACCTCACAAGGATATAAATCGCCCTGCTTTTTTTATAGAGGTGGTACTCCTTTGTATTTTCTTAAAGATAAATCTTGAATATCTCAAGACCAAAACATTAAAATGGGAGAATACTAAATAAAAAACTCCAATCTTTATCTCTCAATAAAAATATAAAATATTACTGATTGAAAATAATATACATTCACAAAAGAATTCCTGAGAAAAGGACTAAAATTTTTCACTCATTAAAATACAATATATGCAAGAATATTTTAAATAAACAAATAACAGTTAAAGGAAAATAAAAATGACTCTCACATCCATCACAATATCATAACTTCGATCACATTTATGGGAAAGAAAGATAAAGGCCCACAATTGAGAGAACTTTATAATAGTTTTTTCATTAAAAAAAAAAAGAATATGATATACAAACTTTAAATATCTTATGCTCAAAACTTAGAGTTCAAGATATCATTAAAGTTTAACCCCAAAATTGTTCTCTTAGAATTTAAAAAATAATAATAGTCTTTAATAGTCTAAAAATAAAAATGCATTCGTCTAGAATGGATTGGTATTGGGCTCTTGTGGACCATAAAATGAAAGAGTGGAACATGGAAGAACTTGAAAAGAAGACAAAGAAAAGTGGTCAAAAAGCAGTTATGTTTTCTTAGGCAAGATAAGACACAACTAGATGATTCCTGAACGAGAAGAGGAAAGAATAGAGAAGGATGTGATCAATTTACTCACTATGATGGATCCCTCTCTTGCTCTATCTGGTGGTCAATGTTCCTTTTGTATTCTCTTTTGTTGCAGTTACATGACCGGTACCAACCACCTTTGATTGATCATATTCAATTATTTTGATTAAATATTTCTTTAACCAATTTTCAATGTATTCCCTCATAGGTCCGACGATTATCTCCTTCCCGACTCTAATATCAAATACTATGATTTCAATATCTTTAAATTCAATTGAAAGTTGGCACAACATGTCTTCAATATCTTCATTTTTATTAACATAGTTGACTAACCAACTTTCAACTTCTTGTTCTGTGTACTCAGTCAAACTATTAAATTTTTTTGTTGATACAACCTTCAATATATCCAGATGTTGTTCAAAATGTTCTCTTGTCATAAGCATATAATTTAAAATTAATTTTGGATCTTGAAATTCTCCGGTAGTTCCGTCCAAGTCTAACTCAATCAACTTCAAATATAAATCCCCTTTTTTGACACTTAAAGTGTCACATTCAACAAATATTTATTTTAAAACCTTTATTCTATTGATCCAAAAAGATTTTAATTGTTTTATACAAGTGGGGGACAATAAATCTTCTTCCTTTGTTTTTAGTTTACTCATGCCTGAAACCTTTAAAACAAATGTAATGACAACATCTTTATAAAAATCCTCATCATTCTCGATGTTAGCCTGAAGATATTGTTTTAGATTGGTAATCCTGGATCCCAAAGAAACAAAACTGCTTGTTGATTCCCATGCTTCAAGAATGAGAGACATTCTCTTATTTATGTTCTCCCCAACATATCGTCTGACCACATCAAGCAAACTTGATGTTTCCCTTAATTTTGAGCTTGACTCTAGTGTTTCGTCATAGGTCTTCTAGGGATTAATTGTGGAAATCGAACTAGCAAATATTGGTGGTAGCATTAAGGCATTCTCCAATTCTTTAATCCTATCCTTTAAATTGGAATTTTCAGCCTCCATCTCATCAACAAATACCTTAAGAGCTTCCCCTATAACTTCATGGATACATGCAATTCTAGAAGGTGGCACCCTGCTGAGATCTAATTTCAAGTTAGATTTTCCTTGAATCTTTTTATTTTTTGAATGAATTCTCTCAAAGATTAATTTATTGGTACTTCTATCAAACTGAGCATTTTGTACAGTCAAAGACTCTTTTTCAAATAAGACTGGTTCCTATGTCTCCAATTCGGCTGCAACTTCTCGAATTTCTTGAAGTCTTTGATCTTCATTACGAAACTCTATATCTTCAATATTAACATCCAAATCCATGTCTTCAAGAATAACTTCGTCTTCATGTATGACTTCCTCTACTTCTTGTTGATTGGTTTGTATTTTTCTCTTAGTGACCTGAAGCTTATGAGGTCACTCCAAATGTCCCTTGGGAGGGTTTTGATCACCTCCATCATCATAATCATTGAATGAAGACTTATTTTGTTGTTTTGCTGCTTCTTGAGAATTTTGTTTTTGTGAGTTGCATCTTTGAGATACATTAGGAGAACATGTACTCCTTTCAATAATAACTCTTCCCCTTTGTCTATGTTTTTCTATGGTGCTTATGATAGTATCAATATCTCCTGGTTTCTTTTCAATAAATATTTCTTGAGGATCCTGACCGTTGCCTTCCTCCTCTCCAACAAAAGTGAATTAGCAAGTGAAATACTAAAACCAATAGTTGTCATATGATCCATGAACAAGTGATTGGGATCAAAACCTCTGATTTCACTTGCAAACTTTAAATTATACTGGTCAAAATGAACTACAAATTCATCAATACTTGAAATATTTCTCAAAAGAATTTCTCCAATTCTCCAAGGTAAAGGAATAAATTGCTTTTTTTTTCATGAAAAAAGTGAAGCCAAGATATGTATTGTCTGGAAACCTCCACAACAAACATCTTATCAGATACACAATATGAGATATACAAAGTTTTTTCTCGAGAACAATCAATTTGAATAACACTATAATGTTCCATAGATTTAATGCTTCCCTTTTTGCCCAGGAAATTTGTTGCTTACAAAGATAATTTTGACGTTTTCAGGCCAAAGATGAGTTTCTTGAAGGAAGAAATAAATGCTTTATGAACTTCATAAAAGTGGCATGTAGCCTTCTATTTCCATAGGGTTGGATACCACATTTGTGTTGGTTCAATTTTGCAATTAACTCATCTTCCCAAATTTGAATCCTTGAAAACATGACAATAGGTGATAGCGAAGATTTAATATGAAGACATATAAAATTTCTTGTTCTTTTTGAAATTTGATAATTGAAAAGATAATTCTCCAGAAATGATTTTTTCCCAATCGAAGATCATTTTTTCATGAACTGTAAAATGTAAAATGTACATAGTGAGTCGGGGAATGGTGGTTGTTGACTCTTGGCTCGCTACTTTGGCAAAAATCCATGCTATTTCTCGATAAGGGTTTTTTTATAAACTGACCTGGATATTAGATAAGTCTTCCAAAATCGTTGCTAGGTCCTCAAAATATTCCTACAAAAGCTTCAATTCATTGTTCCTTTCTTTAGGAAATTCTTGGCCTTATCTCCTTTGAATATAACTGTTGGCTCTGGGAGTTTCAACATCTTCTTAAAAACATATGGTGTAAGATAAATGGGAGATTATCCTTGAAGTTAAATTATACTTCGATCTTTATCAAATTTATCCATGCACAAGGAAACTATTTCTTTGGAGTCGAAAACTTCTGGTACACAACTTGCTAAGGAAAACCCTAATGTCCAAGCTTCGTTCACATTCCTTCTTGTAGTGGTGACGATGAATAATACCAATATGATATAGACCACTAGAATATTTGATCCTCCCACCCAAACGAGTTTAGAGTATCACCATAGAACTACTATCTTCTTCTTGTTGTCATACTTGATGAAGTTGGCAGACTAATGTACAATCACTTTAGAACGTTAATTTCAAAGAAATCCCTTTTACCATAATGTAACTCAAAGCTCTTATTTCGAAGGAAATGTTGGAACACATACAATTTTGTGCTTTTCAACTTTACATTCTCCACTTCATGAAAATATAATCTTTCCCAAAATGATAACTTAGAAAATAACTTTCGAATTTTAAATCAAATTCATTTCTGGTTAATTAGTAATAAGGCGTGCATGATATCCATTGTTGATGAAGTTTTTCCATTTGATCGAATGATCCTAATATCTCTGGAGTTTTGGAGCCGCCTAATTGTTAAAGAAGTAAATCACTAAAGGTCGCTCTGGAGCTTCATGCTTCGGGCATTTCGATAAGTCATAACGATAAAATCCTTGAAACCCGAAAGTGTTTGTTCATCACTTTTCCTAAAACTTTAAAGGACACGAGTAATAGTACACGTGTATTTTTGAGTCTTCCCTGAGTTGACATGTGGCACCCATTTCTGACATTTTCTTTGAAGATTCATATAATTCCAAGTAACATGTGGCACCTCCCTTTTCTTGACATGTCATCTAGAATGACTTCATCTGCGACACATTACTATGGGAGATAATCCTTCAGAAATATAACAAAGAACTAATTCGCAAATCAACGAAGCACTAAAATGATGAAGTATTAAACTTTAATTGATTAAATTAATCATGGTCAATAGATAATTAACGACTCCACACTTCGGAGTTCAGACGTTTACCCTTCATCGTTTCCTAAAGTCTCCGAAGTTCGAATTTTCGAAACACTTAAAGTTAAATATGATTAATTAAAACTTAAAACCAATTACTGGATAATTAATCACTTCACAGTTTCGGGTTTTGGGGATTTCCCCTCGAGCTACATTTAAAGTTGCTGAAGTCCGAACTCCTGAAAAACTTGAAGTTAACACACCTTTTAAACATGATTAATTAAGGTTTTAAAAACGATTATCCAGAGATTAACCTTCGCAGATTTGGGATTCGGGAAATTCTCACTCTGTCTCATCTAAAACTCCTGAACATGAACCATCGAATATTAATGGCATTTATGACTAATTAACGATAATAATTCAAATGCGGATTGTGGATCGCCAGGTAGAATTTTCCATTAAATTCAATAATTTTTCTGTCAGTAAAGAATCAATGCATCTGATGTGAATAAAAACACTTTGATTTTGAATTCATTTTCACCTTCCGCAAAGTAGCAAGTTTTATCTGATTTTGAAGCTCACACAATTCCTCTGCAACATGTAACCTCGTTTTTCTCTCTCGATATCATGACACCATGGAAAATGATGAAGAATCCTGATGCGGCAGGCGAGGGTTCAAATCCGAATGCGAACGTTCTGTCAGACACTATGCCGCGAGCCATAGACTCTGTTAAATCATGGACACAAGTGTTCGAGGTTCTGGAACATGAGATCATAAACTGTCCAAAAGATTCCAATGATGAAGAAAACGATACTTATGAATCTAAACTTAGATATATAGATCATTGAGAGCTACACAAGATAGTTGTGTGGCTGAGATTCATGCCGTATAATGACATGATACGCTGGGCCTTGGAGAACATCGATGTCCAAACTAGGAGCATCACCAACCACCATAAATTTTGTGTTGGTTCTTTTTGACCCGAAAACCTCCAAGTAATGTATAAGTTATCTCTCGATCCTAAATATAATTACAATGTTGCATTTATGTTGGAATTCGAGCAACATGAATGTATAAAATACGACAAGAATTATCCCGATATAATCAAGTCCTGGTGGGGGCACGCAGAGATGTTCAGGGCCGACGCTCATGGCGTGTATGCCACAACGTTGTTGGACACTCACATGATTTACATAGCCATGATGCTCTGCAGACTGTTCGGGAAGAAGATTCCTACTCATTTTTCGGTGGAATGGGTATCGATCATGCACGAGGTGGCCGAGGGCTACACTTTGAATTGGGCCAAAATTTTACCAGACAAATTGGTCAAAGAAATTACTGAATACAAAATGGAAAAATCAAAGGGGCAACCCACCCCTTTCTACATGTCTATGTATGTCATGGACACCATCTATTTCCCGACTCCTTTCCCGTTGATGAATTGGAGCTGGACCTCGACCAGTGCAGAGCCTATTCACTTTTACCATTCCAAGATGTGGGAGGAAAAAGAAAAATATTTCTTTTACGAAATCCGTCATAATGTAGTGGTCCCTGTCCATATAGCCCTATATGGTTTCCCACCCCCTTGAATTTCAGACAAAATTATGGGAAATCTGGGCAAACTAGCAGATTGGTTCATTGAATAAAAATTCTCTTATATCAGGGTTTTCAGATGCTCAATCCCTCCCCATGCTCTCCCAATATTTTTACCAGACCAGCTGGTATTTCGAGAAGTAGCTTACCAGACAATAATGGGAGGCATCGACAAGGAGCTGAAGGCAGCCCAGAAAAAGGTATGGCCTACCTTCCCTATCCAGGTTGGTATGTTTTCACTATTGGATTTTGGTCACTCCAAGGTGGAGGATGCAACTTTGGAAGATGTCAAATTGGTTGACATCGAATTCAAAAGGCATGACCCACACAAAATCGTGGAGAACCACCTGGCCCAATACAACATGAAAATATATGTGCATGAAAACTCCCCACATGATGAAATATTCAGGGGAGTTAGGTCTTATGAGGAGGTACTGAACATATTCCAAACCTTTTCCCCAGATCAACATGCCAGTTTCCTCAGTTTCCAAAGACACATGCGAAACAATTTGCCGAAAATAATACAAGGAGAATCGATAGCCGCTTCTCCTGCACAGGAATATATACCTCCAGGTTTTGAGCCAGGGTACTCTGGTAAACAGAATATTGAGGAAACCCCAAAGAGCTCTGAGGTTTTGACTCAAGAATTAGAAGCCCCATTATCAGAACAGCTAAGCCCCAAGGCTCTAGCTCATCTCAAAGCTTACCTAAAGCAGGGACATGATGAAGCTCCTTTGACACCAACCACACTTGCTGCCAATATAGTAGAGAAACAACCGTCTACAAAGAGCGACACTCCTATTACTTCATTGACACCTCTGCAGTCTAGTTTTGTAAATCCTAGTTTCAAAGTCATTTTTGTAGGTGATCTCACCCCAATCTTGCCCGAAGAGATGCCTCCTTCGGATTTCTTCTTCATCAAGAAACGAAGGGCCATCATCAAAAAAGAATCACAACAGAAAGATGGGGTGGTAACCAAAAGGCAGAGGATGTTGTATGACGGAAATAATCACGATGATTCAAAATTCGTGAAAGAAGTTGCAGGTTCATTGGGTGCCTTTGCCACTGCAAATCAATTGTCTGTGGAGAATTTGGCAGAGAAACTAATATAGAAAAACTTATTGGTGGGGTAGTTGCAAGATCAAATACTGACCATGGAATAGAATATAAAGAATAAGATGAACCAAGACTTTGAACAAATCAGAGCTTATGATCGACATCAAATCCAAAGCTACGGGCTTACCTTGAGGAGCTCCATCGAAATTCACAGGAAAACAAAGGATTGGTCACTCAATGTGATGAGTTAATAAGGCAATTGCAAGCCAGATTAGACCCGACTGAAGGTACCTCAATAGACATTCCGACCTTCCGAATTCAATCAGTGGAAATTAATGAAAAACTGGAAATGGCCCAGCAAGATCTTTTTATGAAGGTTGATGCCATCCATAAGTGCTATCAGGCAGTAGACCTTGCTTAGAAGGATGTATATATCAAGGAAAGAGAAGCTCGCTTAGCTCGAGCTAAGTTTCAAGATGCCATAATCTTGACACATAAAGATAATATCCCTGATTTTCCTCAGCTTTCCCCTTCTGAACAAGTAAGAGGTGATATGGCCCTGAAGGTGTGGGAAATGAAATTGGCCTAGAGAAAGAGATTATCCAGGGAGGTAAAGGACACTTGTTAAGAAGCGTTATCATCATTACAAAAGAGATTCATTGATTTTGAGGGAAGCAGTATCGCGGAGGCCCTGGGTCAAATCGATATTGAAATAAACCAACAAAACTCCATAAAGGGCAAAGAGGAAAATCTGACAACCATTCAGGAAATATTCCAGATTGATCTTCTTAAAATAAATAAATGGCTAGTGAACCCAAGTTCACAGTTTCAGGCCTTAGCTCAAGAAGCGAAAAGAATCCATGAAAGGCTACCTCAAATAGAAAGAAAATTATACACTTTCGAGGTTAATGAAACAATTGAGCCATCAAAGTTGGTGGTGGAATTTTTAGATAAATGCAACCAATGCATTGAGCATGGAAAAGAAAGCACAATGGGGAGCAAGTAAGAAAGTGTCATTGCATTACTGAACATAGCTGGAGGGACAGATGGCAACAAAGCTACAATGATTGAGACATTGTGATGAATTATTAAGAAGATTAGGCGACAGATGTGTCCAGCCTAAAGGAATGAGGAAAATAAATGCATTTCCGGTAGGTGAAGAGACAAAAGAAAATGCCAGCAAAGCTCATCGGATTTTACACATCGCTATCTTATTTTCGAATTATGTTATTTTAATTAAATATTGTAAGAAGTCCAATCGTTTTGAGTTGTGACAGATTTTGTATAAATGCATAGATTTAAGATCTATTGAGGGCTGCTTCTTGCCGGATGTAATAGAGAAAACTCTCCTTTTTTGAGTATTAATACAAGTGCAGACAAATATTCCAAATTATGTTTAGTTTGAGTTATGTGTTTTTCTTGTATTTCCATATCTCTGAATTTGCTTATGTAATTTATTGATAAGGGATTGATTGCAATTTAGTATCACGACTACTATAATAATATTATCTCAGTAATTCGTTAAGTAAGCAGTTTTTCCTCTGTAATTGTTGTAAGTAATGCAATCACTGCAAGCTATTTGAATTACTGCATTTTATATCATGTTCAAGGGTGCATTCTTTACTTTCTTCTACTGCAAGAAAGGTGAGACTCATCTACGATTGATACCTTACTTTGTTTAACGGTTTTGTAAGTTTCTCCCACACCATTTGATATTATAATTGTGACTTATACAACAAAATACGACCTCTGTACTATCCTATTATTAATTTCATTTAAGGATTTTTCTTATATAACTAAAGGTAGAAAAATCACTCTTTAAAACACTCTTTTTCAAACATTCCTGATGCCTGACATTACTCTTTGAGCCTTAATTTTAATCTTAGGAACAACAGGAAACATTAATGTGAATTGAATTCAAATTGATGGAGAATTGCGTCGAGAAGTCTGCCATTAACAACAACCTTTTAATATTTTAATCACTTGTCATTTTTCATAAGATTAACATTAAATGTACTTTGGGGAAAGTGATGACATGAGATACGTATTACCGCGGAGTAATGGAGGATTGGATGTCTGCAAAATATGAGAGGTAAACCCATGGTAAAAACTCAAGAAATGACGAAGTATGGAATTGCATCGGTTGGATGTGAGTGATTTTTTTTTTTGAAGAGCTATGACTCATGAACCCACGGTGAAATAAAAAATTGGCTAAGTATTAAGATATTAAGAGAGAGAGAGAGTGAAGGAATTGAGAAAATGACTAAGTAACATAATCGGCCGGTCGGACCTGTCGTGGTGAAGACGAAATGAATCGGGTGAGTGACTCATACATGCAGTAAACATTTGAAGAATATTCTAAGTGTTGGTGCAAAATGGGGATCACAAAAGATGGTGGTACATTTTGGTAATGACAGAGCATCGGACTTGAACATGACGAAGTGACAAACCCACAAGAAATAGAAAAAGAGACTAAGTATTGGTGCAAAATGGATACGTTGGAACACAATGGTGCGTTTTAGAGGTGGTAGCAGTTTGTAACAAGAAAGATATTAGGTTATGAACTTGTGATCAAACGAAAAAATTTCTAAGTATCAAAATGTACAAGAGAAATAATTTTTTGAAAGACTTAACACATATATGGGTCAACACCCCATAGGACAACTATACTGAATTGTTTTTTCCCAAGACCTTGCAGACATTTTCCAGATTAATCCTTAGTTTTCTTTCATAGCTGAAGCTCTCATTTTCCCTTACATAACAATCCTCTAAGAAACTCTGGTTCATTCCCTAGCAAGCTTCGTGCTCCCTATATATTACATCACACCATTGTGACAATTTAAAGTTTTGTGCAATAAATCCTAAAATAAAAGCAATTTTCAGGGGCAAAGTGGGGGTTTTTGAGCTAAGAATTAATCAATGGTCATGGTCACCCCCATGAAGGTAGATCATTAATGGCCCATATTTTTTTTGTAGTGGTCATGTCTATTGATGATGCAAATATCCTTCTATCCTTGCGAATGATGGAGATCCTCTCCATGAGTCAGGGATCAACGATTCAAAGTGATTCACGACATGTAGTTTCATCGAGGGCTCAAATGTGTTAAAGTACCACGAATACTCAAGATTTCTCTCGATAGACCAAATCAACAACCCATGTAAACCTTATGAAATATGGATTTATGGTGGATATTTCCCCCTACAAATTAAGATCAATGGATCATGTGTGCTCATGATGGTCAGGTTCTTCAGGGATCCAAAATATGAAAGTTGTTGTGAATTACTAGGAACCTTCCCACATAAATTGGTTAATGGTCCAAATTATTTCATGGGAGAGTTGGAGAAATAAAATAGGAAGGCCCTAGGGATCCACAAACAACTCAAAAATTTCTCATTGATCTATATCAATGAACTAGGGATGATTGGTCAGGGTTTCCCCTCTAGTGTAAAATATTGCGATGTAGAAAAAATGAGATTGATGGTAGAGGCCACACTCACTCACCAAGATCAACAATCTATATTAAATCAATGGGATATTTGTCCATATGGAATAAAAATTGGCTAATGGTATGAAGATTTACCCCAATGGTATGATAAGTAGATCTTCCCAACAAACAAGAGCATGTCGTGTGTTGTGACCGACTCAACCAATGACGACTATTGTACAAGGGTTCCATTCAATTGGTTGATTTGAATCCAATACCCACACATAATTTTGGATGACATTCCATAAAATCTAAGTTAGTAAGTGTTCCTTCACCATATCTTTGAAATATTGAAGGAAATGAAAGGCTTGAGCCAAAATAACTAAAATTCTCTATATCTATGTGAAACTTGACTCTTCCACCTACATTTGAACCAATTACCATTCCATCACAGTAGATAAATCAATACTAGAATCCATGAGGAAGGGAAGATTACAAATTCCACTGGCAAAGTAATGGGGGTAGCTACCACAACATATGTGGGGTAAATGTAACATTCATGGGCATGCCAAGAACATAATGGGTTCTCAACTAGAGGTACCACATATAATACCTTCCTCGACCAAGGGTTTACTCAAGCAACCAATTTTGTCACAAAATCTCAGGGCTAAAAACGAATGTTCCTAAAACAAGATGGTAGACTCCCATTAAAGACCTTCCTAATAAGGACAACATGAATTAAACATGAATTGGACAACCCACTAACCCCCTAAAACCCAAAGATCGACCATCATGCATCAGGCATAAGTAGAGCATATAAAAGGAAGTTTCATAGTAGAACAAAGGATCGAGAAATTACAACCATCAAGCTGCTAGAATTTTGAGAATGTCAAGCCCTTTCATTGCATAATATTTGTTGAATCCAAGTTGGGAGGATCAATCACATTGAGTTCATTTCTATTTTCTACCCTCATTATCTTTCTCTTTGTAGACATAACTGTAAGCTCTAGAAGTTGGGAAGGAAAGGAATAGAGACCCAGTGATGAGAATCTATGGTCCCCAACTAGTGCCCTCATTATACTTAAAGAACTGTTGGATTTATTTTGTAGTCAGGACCAAGGCATATTGTCACTAGTGAATGAATGACATCTAAGCAAGTTATGTTGGCTTCCTCCATTTTATGTCTTGTTTTGTGTTGAATAAATTGATAGATCTATATCTACATGCATGCCCATTTAATTTTCTATCTCATGAATGTGTAATCAGAAAATAGTGTTCAACCTCTTCTTATCACTCGTTTTCATGTTCTTTTGCATTATGCCTTATGAGAATGGAAATATGATTAAAGTGCCATTTTGCATGAGACAATGAACTTTATATCTAGTAGTCTTGAGCAATCTTCAATAATTTTTTCCCTTTCACCACATACAATACAAGCATAATATTTAAAAATTATAAATGAAAATAGGGATGATATGGGAAAGAACAAAGCCCATTGAACTCTAAACACACTCACAAATACTTTGTTTAAAAAAAAACAATTTTCTTAAATTAAAGAGAGGTTCTAAATAACTAAATATTTTCATTGAAATAAAACCCTAACTCTCACTCTCATCACTATTATGATTTCAATATCAAACCCTCACGATACAAACTTAGTCAGCGCTTAGTGAATATAAGTTAATGTATATACAAGTACCCCACTCCTAACTCATTTGCATTTGCGTTTTTTTTCTTCCATATAATATAACATGTTTAATTAAATATCACCCTTTTCTATCCAGTTGAAAATATGATTGTGCTTCACTTACATTTACTTTTACACATAATAATCATATTTAATTATATAACAAGTTTGTTTATTAATGGAAAAATATGATATTATTATTTAATTATACAACAACTTTTTTATTAATAGAAAATATGATAACATGTTTAATTAAATATCACCTATATTTAATTATATAACAAGTTTGTTTATTAATGGAAAAATAGGATATTATTATTTAATTATACAACAACTTTTTTATTAATAGAAAATATGATAACATGTTTAATTAAATATCACCTTTTTCTATCAAGTTGAATATATAATTTTTTTTATTAATGGAAAAATATAATATTATTATTTAATTATATAATAACTTTTTTATTAATAGAAAATATGATAACATGTTTAATTAAATATCACCTTTGTCTATCAAGCTGAATATATAATTCAATATTTAGGGAAATCAATTAATTTCCAGGAAATCCATTGGGGATGCTTTTAATGAGCCCTTAAAACTCGATAAGATAAATACATACAAAACTCTAATTAAAAGGAAAAAAAGATACTATATCAATAGAAGGCAAGAGCAACTTTCACAACTATACAAGTTGGATCCTAAGAAGTTCTGGAGCCAAATTCTAAAACACAATACTAAAGAAAATAATAGGATTCCCTTAACGGACTAGAATTCCTACCTTAAAAGTCTTTACAAGTTCCCTA
>ML783699.1:472318-485982 GCA_009831015.1 Picea engelmannii
CCACAAGCTCAATTGGAATTATAACATTGAGAAAATGATTATTGGGGGATGGAAAGCTTATTATGGGCTTGAAAACAATTGTAAATCAGTTGATCTTTGGAGTTGGGATAAGAAGAAACTCCTCTTTGAGACTCTTGTTACACTTGTAATTATTTATGGATGTGAAGTCTGGGGCTGTAGTATCTCTTGTGAATCCTAGAGAAAGATAGAGAAAATACAAAAGAATTTTATAACCTATAATCTCAAAATTAAAGGAAATACACCTTATCCCATCCTCCTCGTAGAAACAAGCCTCTCCCCCATTGAGAGCGTGGCTATGACTAGATACCTAATGTATAAGAACAAGTTAAACAACATGGAAGACAAGAGGCTACCTAAAATTGCTTCAAAATCAAGTCATAACCACCATTGACTCAAGCGAGGATGCATAAAGACTCCCGGTCTTGGCTAAACTATTGGGGAATCATAGAAGAAACCATTTTGCAGAATAAAGATACTATTAAAAAAAACGTCAAATCAAAATTTAAGGAAAAAATGTGGTGTGATAAAGAGTTAGAGGAAAAAAAAAATTAAGGTATTATAAAGGTGTAATCACCCCTAATCTAGAAGATCAAAATTATCTATCTGTTTTGCCAAGTGTAAAGAAAAAAATAAGCATTGCTAAGATAAGAACAAATTGTCACGAGCTCCATAGTGAAACTGGGCGTTGGTCAATTCCTAAAACGCCATGGGATGAAAGAGTGTGTCACCTTAGTGACACTAAGAAGGTTGAAGATGAAAAACACTTTCTCTTAGATTGTCCAGCCTATACCCATATTAGATCTCATTTTCAAAATATTGATCACACTACCAACCTTCGTAACCTCTTAACTCAACAAAAGTATGGTGATTTTGGAAAGCTTCTCTTAATGCTTTTCGAGCACAGAAACAAAATTCTAAAGAATCACAAGTAATCACTTACCCTCTTAAAGTCTGATAGACCAATTAGATCTTAGTGAACGTTAATCATCATCATCATCATCATCATATAACACATTTTTTTATTGATTAAAAATATAATATTATTATTTAACTATATAATAACTTTTTTATTAATAAAAAATATGATAACATGTTTAATTAAATATCACCCTTTTCTATCAGGTTGAAAATATGATTGCACTTCACTTGCATTTACTTTTACATATAATACCAATATTTAATTATATAACAAATTTTTTATTAATTGAAAAATATAACATTATTATTTAATTATATAATAAATTTTTTATTAATAGAAAATATGATTGACTTTTACATATAATACCAATATTTAATTATATAACAATTTTTTTATTAATCGAAAAATATAACATTATTATTTAATTATATAATAATTTTTTTATTAATCGAAAAATACAACATTATTATTTAATTATATAATAACTTTTTTATTAATAGAAAATATGATTGTGAAGTGTTTTGTGGCATTTTTTTAAATATTTTTTTTTAAATAATATGATATAATAATTATAATTTTACTAATCTATTGTCATTAATGATATATTATAATGTTATTAACATCTTTTCATTAATAATATCATATAAATGTCAATTTCAATTGAAATGTAATTCTACCTCTTTCCTTTATGTGTATTTTCAAATTCATTTTCAATATCATTGATCACATATGGAGGAGTTTAGTTTTGTGAGTGCCTTTCAATGTGTTCATAATATTTGTCAAATGTTCAATGTCAAATGTGGTCGAGGTTGTTTGTTTGGATTTTCCTTCTTAATGAATTTAAAAGGATAATTTGTTTTGACATTGTTATTTAATTATATAATAACTTTTTATTAATAGAAAATATGATTGACTTTTACATATAATACCAATATTTAATTATATAACAATTTTTTTATTAATCGAAAAATATAACATTATTATTTAATTATATAATAATTTTTTTATTAATAGAAAATATGATTGTGAAGTGTTTTGTGGCATTTTTTTTAATATTTATTTTTAAATAATATGATATAATAATTATAATTTTACTAATCTATTGTCATTAATTATATATTATAATGTTATTAACATCTTTTCATTAATAATATCATATAAATGTCAATTTCAATTGAAATGTAATTCTACCTCTTTCCTTTATGTGTATTTTCAAATTCATTTTCAATATCATTGATTACATATGGAGGAGTTTAGTTTCGTGAGTGCCCTTCAATGTGTTCATAATATTTGTCAAATGTTCAATGTCAAATGTGGTCGAGGTTGTTTGTTTGAATTTTCCTTCTTAATGAATTTAAAAGGATAATTTGTTTTGTTTTTCTGAATATAGTATATTTATATTCAAAACAATGTAATTTGAAAGAGATTTTTTTAGAATGTAGATATGTCAACTTTTCTATTTCCCTGGGTTGTCCATGGGGTAATTTAGACTCTTACGAATCAATGTCACTTGACAATCTTCACTACCACTGCCATGTTAGTCCCTCCTCCCATTCTACCATTGACATTGACATTGACATTTACATCTTCGAATTTGAGGCCACCAAAGGCACCCAAGGATAAGATATTCACTTGCCTTTGCCCCAATGACTCGATGCTGACCTCCTATTTTAATGATGACTCAACACTAGAGATAACAAAAGTAAGGAAATTTTTTAAGGATGAATTTAAACCAACTGGCTAATTTTGTTAAATAATTTGGTGAGTTAAGAAAAATATTTATAGTAAATACCTTTCTAAGGTTTCACCTAATATTGTGCTCAAATATATCGTGACACAAAGAATATATCCAAATATAAATAGGAGATGAAGTTACATTCACCCCATTTTCCTACCATGAAATTTAGTGCGAGAGAGATATGCCCTTTTTCCTACCATGAAATCAAGCCTTGTAGAGAGATTCACCCCATTTCATGCCATGAAATAAAGACTCGGAGATAGATTCACTTATCAAAATGCTTGAACAACATTGCGATTTTTCATGATGGGGATTTTTGTGATAAAAGTTTTAATGGCAGAACAACTTTCCATGAGGATGGGAGACCCACTTAACGAAGTGTTTGAACAAAAACATGATTCATCATGAGGTTTTACTCTAATGGTTTTGCTTGCGAAGATTATGTTTGTCTTGGTTCAATCAATTATAGTATCACCATTCAATAATTCAAGAAGAAAGAAGGCATTGACAAGAACCACTGCCATTATCAATTAATAAAGTGATATCCACAATATAATTTCTAAAGCAATGTTGTACTAAATTTCACTGGTTCATACAATAAATATTCAAAATAAATAAGATAACATAAAAAATATACACAAAAATTTAAAATAATGTATTGAATATATTGATGATTACATGATCGAGAGTATAATGTGATATTCACAATATAGTTTCTAAAATAATGTTGTACTAAATCCAATTGGTTTGTACACTAACCATTCAAAATAAATAGGATAACATAAACAAAAATATGTACACAAATTTAAAATAATGTATTGAATTTATTGATGATTACACAATTGAGGGTATATGGAATTTATGTGCATATGGTGACTCTTCATGTACAAAACAATAACGTCTAAACAAGTTGTATCTTTTAATAGTTATATATGATTTATATTATACCCTAAGTTATATATATATATATAATGTTTTCTCCTTTCAAAGATGTTTTTTTATCTTTAAAGTATAAATTGGAAAAGGTCACGTCTTCATCTTGTCTGTGATGCTTTCACTTGATGTTATGTTCTTAATATTGTCACAGTTGTAGAAACAAAACAATTGCATTGTGAAATAATCAATTCATCATAATTTGTTATTTTGTAAAATTGTATGGCGTGATATTTCATTAATACTTCTTCAATTGCAATTCTTGGTATACCTTTGGAAATGAGTTGACTTGGTATTCTAGTGTTTAGAAATGTGAACTTATTTTTTATATGTATGATGGAATTTGTGATTTGGGTGATGATAGGATTTTATATTTGAACTTCCTTTTGATATACTAGGATCATTAATGGCAATATATGGACCTTCTAGTGTAATTGGTTTAGTAAGTGTTTCCTTATTGATTGATGGTTGGTCGACTATAGGTAAATTGTCACTATAATTTTCAATTTTGATTGCATTAGTGATAGTTTCATTATCCATTGTTTGGACTTTAACTTCTATATATTTCCCTTATTCAATTTGATTTGATAACGTCTCTTTATCAACTTTTGGAATATGTATGTTGTTTCTTTTGAATTTTTTTAACATCATGAAATTTTTTTGACTATGAGATTTTAAATGATTGATTTCCTTTAACATTTGTAAATTTTTATCTTTATCTAATAAAATTTTGTTGAAATTTCTCAAAGCCTCTACTCATTTTATTGTTATTTTGATATTTCACATTTTAACTTACCAACATCTGTTGCCTTCTTTTTTTGGCAATGCAATTATCAATCTGGCCACGTTCACTGGGGAGGTTAATACCTCGATTTCTACTCAGGCTGAGCCCTCTAAGGATTTCTCCTGGTCACATGGAATTGGCATAGAGCGTTCCCCGATCAAGACCAAAAGCTCAAGAAAGAAATTACAGTCATAGTCCAGTAACCCCCTTAGTTACAGATCCCTCCTCTTCTGACAGTGGGGCACTTAGAGAAGTGAAGGCCCTAGCAAGGGCCAAATAATGATTTTGTTGTCTCTAAATATTAGAGGTATTGGAGGCTCCCTAAAATCATCCTCTTTCCGTTGGGTTTTGGATACAACTCAACCAAATATTGTGTTCTTACAGGAAACGTTGGTTACTAATCAAAAAGCTCGGTCCTTTGCACATAGTTTTCACCCGTCTTGGGTTATAAGTGTAGTGAGTTCTATGGGCACATCTGGCAGACTGTTGGTGATGTGGGATCCCTAATATTTTAGTCTGACTCCCTTCCTTACTTGTGATGGAATTTTGTTAACATGCTTGATTCTTGCTACTAAAAGGAAGATTAACTTATTAAATGTGTATGGATCGTGCATGAAGTGAAAATTATTTTGGACTACTTTGACAAATGATGGATTGCTCTCTATAAAAATCCTGGTGATAGCGGGGGACTTAAACCTTACGCTCGCAACTGGAGAAATTTGGGTAGGCTCCTCTTCCTCGGGTTCACTAGCAAGGTTTTTCAGTTCTCTCTTTCAATCGCACACGTTATTAGACATTTAACCTGACAACTTAGTCCCAACTTGGAGGAATGGTCGCGCGAGTACTGGTTTGATAGCCAAAACATTGGATAGGTTCCTGCTTTCGAAGGATTTAGTCATGAATGTTAGATTGTATCGCTCTTGGGTGGAATAACCTTTTGTGTCAGACCATGCACCAATTTTATTATAGCTGGAGAACCTCTCTATTCCCAAAGATTTTCCCTTCAAGTTTAATTCACAATGGCTTCAAGATAACGACTGTAATTTCAAAGTGAAAAAACTTTGGATGGACCCGAAATATCTTCAGGAGGAAGATAATCAACGTTGATTCACCTGGAAGCTAAAGGATCTAAAATTGATGACAAAAAGTTGGGCAAAAGAAACTAGAGATCAGGAAGTTCAGGATCTGGAGCATCTGGAAGGTAATATCAAGTCTCATATTAGACAGATTTAGGAGGGATGTTTTAGCCTGATGATCGAGGCTAAATTTATAGAATTGGAAGCAGAAAGGAACAAGATTCTAAAAGAACAGGAAGACCATTGGAGAATCAAGAGTCGGGCAATTTGGGTCAAAAGTGGAGATATTAATACAAAGTTTTTTCACCAGTTTGCTAATCATAGGAGAATTAACAAACACTTATGGGAGATCATAGATGATTTTGGTTTGATTCACAAAGGACAAAATGAGATTATCAAGGAGGCAGAAAATCATTTAAAGATTTTTTTCAGTTCTGTGGATAATGTAACATCAAATGAACAAGTTGAGGTGGCGGGACTATTTACAAGATTGATTAGTGATGAGGAAGCTAGAGAACTTTATGCGTCGATCACTTTAGAGGAACTGAAATCGATCCTATCTCATTTCAAAAAATACAAAAGTCCAGGCCCAGATGGCTGGACGGTGGAATTTTATACTCATTTCTTTGATTTAATCAGAGATGATCTTTTGGCATTAGTCGAGCAAGTCAGGACTGGTGGACACATGGCAGGAATTTTAAATTCAACCTTTTTAGTTCTGATACCCAAAATAAATAAACCTCAACATTTCGGGGATTACAAACCCATATCTTTGTGCAATTTAGTATATAAAGTTATATCTAAAGCATTAGCCAACCGTATTAAACCGTTTCTTTCCAGGGCTCTCTCATTGGAATAGTTTGGCTTCCTGGAGGGGTGTCAAATACATGATGCGATTGCAACTTCACATGACTGTATACACAGTATAAAAAAGAAAAACAAAAAATCTCTTATTCTTAAGCTAGATCTTCCAAAAGCCTACGACTGTGTAAATTGGGATTTTTCGAGATTGATATTAATTCAAGGTGGATTTGGTGTGTTGATGAAAAACTGGATTATGACATGTGTGAGTTCAACATCTCTTGTTGTTCTGGTCAATGGCAAGGCCACTAATTTCTTTAGAAGTGGTCGAGGACTCCGTCAGGGATGTCCTCTGTCACCATTATTGTTCATCCTAGTGATGGAGAGTCTAAGCTTGCTAATAAAATCAAGACAAAGAGATGGTTCTTTATCGGGAATAGAAGTTTCCAGATTTACAAAGATCCTTCATCTCTTATTTGTTGATGATGTTTTACTTCTGACTCTTGCTTTTGTGTAGGAAAGGATAGTGATTATGGGACTCATAAATAAATTCTGTATGGCATCAGGATTAAAGGTGAACCCCTCAAAATCTACTGTTCATTATTTGGGTCTTTCACAGACGAAACTTGCCCCATTCAAGATTTTTATTCTTTATAATTTTATGGATCTTTCAGTGGTATTTAAATATCTTGGGTACTACCTAAAGGCCAGATTACAAAAATTGGAAGACTGGTTATGGCTTATAAACAAAGTGGAAAAGAGAATCAATCACTGGAGTTATAGATGGTTGTCTTTGGGGGGAAGGTATACTTTATGCAAAGCTATTTTGGAGAGCCAACCAGTGTATTGGTTTTCACTGGCTTAAGTTCTACAGTCCATTCTCCATAAATTAAGAAAATTACTTTTTAACTTTCTCTGGAATGGGAGTGCAGACACAAACCATTTCCATATGAGTCGCTGGGATACTTTAGCCCATCCTAAAAGTCTGGGGGGATGGGTTTTTCTAAACATTTTCACATTCAACAAAGCCTTGGCTGCGTCGACGCTCTGGAGAATTTTAACAAAAGTGGACTTTGGCAATTTGTATTAAAGGAGAAGTACTTCCCTTATATGACTGTGAAAAATTGGTTGCGATCAACGACTTTTCAACATCATTCGACATCCAAAATATGGAATCGTCTATTAAAGGTGGTCCCTTTGATCACAAACTGGCTTAGCTAGAAGCCTAGAATCAGTCACCTGGTGGACTTAGGTAGAGACAGGATCCTGGGAATAGGCGAGGTTTCTGTTTTATCAGATTATGTTTTAAATGCTCTTAGTCTAAAATGTGTATCAGTTCTATCACAGGCTAGGAGACCACAGGAGCAAGATTCTATAGTTACCTCGTGGCTTAGCAGTGAGGATCTGGCACTCACAGGAAACACGACAGAGGAATGGGACGAGTATCGACGAGCCCTTCAAGATTCATGAGTAACTCTAACTGATAGTGAATATGAGCTTATTTGGACAGGAGGGGATTCTTCAGGTTACCTGTCGACAAAGAATGTCTACGCAGCCTTAACTTCCACACTTAATTTTCAAATTGCCATAGGGTGGCGCAAAAATTTATGGTCCTGGAACATTCAATTGAAAATCAAACTATTCATATGGCTCACGGCCAAGAACAAAATATTAACATGGCAAATATTATAGCACAGAGGCTGGTAGGGACCTGGGCAATGTCATTTATGCACTGAAGCGAATGAAGAAAATGAACATCTGTTCATACATTGTGATTTCATGAAACGTGTTTGGAAAAAAATCATCACTAGTAAGCATTATAATCAAACTTGGCCAGGGACAGATCTTGAAAACCGTCTTAATAATTGGTACAATAACAAGACTGTTCCATCTAGTCTTGCTACGTTAACTTGTTGGTTTATTTGGCTCGAAAGGAATGCTTCGGTATTCGAAGGAAAACTACCATCTGTTAGCATGGTGGTCATCAAATCTCTTGGTGCTCTACAAAAACCTAGATGGTAAAGCTTGTCTCCTCAGCTATCCATTTAAACAGTCTAGACATCCCATTAGAGTTCCCTATGGCCAATTTTGATGGAGCAACCAAGGTTGATGGTACTTGCGGTGGCACGGGAGGTATTATTAGAGGCTCAACATCGATTGTTTATAGATGGTATCTAAATTGTGGCAAATGATCTAATACTAAGGAAGATCTAATAGGAGCGCGAGCAACTCTATATATAGCAAATCTATTATCTCTCAACAAAATACAGATCCTGGGAGATTCAAAGGTAATCACAGATTGGTTAAATTATAAAGGTGATCTCCGAGTAAGCTTTTTAGAAGGCTGAAAACAAAGAATTCAGATGCTGAGAAAAAAATTTGAGGACATACATTTCTGTCATATCTATCGTGAACATAACAAGGAAGCAGATGGACTCTCAAAACGTGCATTACTAGCTCCAGAAGGAATCATCTCGCTGTTTTCTTGGTCACTTGGCCGGGAAGGACCACCTCGTCATATAAATATCTATTAGTGACCTTTGTCCTCCTTTGTTTTGGATTGTATTTTTGTAGTATTTTGAGATTATGAGGAGATTTTTTGTCTTGGGTTTGGGGCTTTCTATTCCTGGATATTTGCTTTGTAAGCCAGTTTAGTTGTTGATCTCTATTTGGGGTTTCTATCTTCGAATGTATCAGAGGTAATCCTTTAGGAGGCTTTGTTTAGGATTTATTCTCTACATAGAAAGGTTTGAATAACAAAATGTACAAATACTCTTTAGATGTAAAAATTATATTATATTAATATAATTATGCTAATTTTCTCTTGAAAAAAAAACATCTGTAGGAATAGATTTTGTTTTACCTATCAATTTCATGTTTTTCACACATTTGATAGTATGTTAAGTTTCTTGAGTTCATCATTCAATTGTACCTATTTGCTTTGATATAAATATGCCATGATTATTTGATACTTTTTTTTAACAATGATTTTTTCTTGGAAACTTGGAATTAAATAACACACAAATTGCAAACGTCCCACAAAAGTGATATGAAGTTTGAGACTTGGAAATTCCATAAAATTTTATTAATTTTATATATTTTTTCCACTTTAATTTACAAGACTTTTAACAATATCTTTTATCTTTTACATTAAGATGAAATTGCCAAGCTTACTTTTTCTTTTACCATTAGAAAATGTCCCACACATATATATGATTTATTTATTTATTACATATATATGATTTATTTGTCTAGGATAATTTTTTATTCCCAAACCTTTTGAAATAAAAGGTTAACTCTTTCAATATATTAATAATATATATGATTTATTTATTTATTATATATATATATATATATGATTTATGATTTATTTATCTAGGATAATTTTTTTATTCTCAAACCTTTTGAAATAAAACTTTACCTCTTTCAATATATTAATAATATTTCAATATATTAATAATAGTTGATTTTGGTTCATTTCAATTATCACGATGGTGATTCAAACGTCACGACTTATGGGAATGGTGTGCCTTTCTCTTAAGGCTTGATATGGCGATTCAATCTTAGAACCCATAATAAGGTGGTAGTGTTTATGTTGGAATTTGATACTAATCATTGTTAGTAAAGAAAAAAATCATAACGATTAAATATGTTTGTTATCATTTAATTTACATTAAAATATTTTATTAAATATAAATATTATTATTTTATATTAATTTGATTTATTTTTTCTAAATAATTTTATTCTTTATAACCTAACTAATAAAAAATAATAAATAAATTTATTTTTTATAACCTAACACATAAAAATTAATAAATAATTTTATTCTTTATAACCTAACACATAAAAATTAATAAATAAAATATTTACTATGAAATTTGGGATATTATACTTATTTTGTTATATTATAGAGACGATAATAATGAAATAATGTTATTACATGAAACTAAGAATAATGTGTTGTTGTATTACATTAAGAAAAACAACATTATTGCATTTGGTTTATAATAATATTATTATATGGTAAAAAAACTAATGTTTGTAGGATTGATTTATAGGAAATTTATTATGAAATTTTGCATTTGATTTATTGGTTTCATTAAAAAAAATGTAAATGTAGATGTTGAATTTTTTCAAAAAGTTTGAAAGAGAAAAATGTACAAAACTGTTTAAACCATTAACAAGAAAAATAATTTATAAGAAATTACCTTAAACTGCAATTTTTCTTTAATGATCATAACCTTGCATTAGTAGTCCATCTTCACCTAATCTTTCCACAACACTACTTGTACTTTTTGTATACCTAATTTTGGCACTCTAATAGAACATAGGTTATATATTTAATGGTCAAGCAATTCCTTCTGAGCTCTAGAGGTCAAATTTCAATATTCTAATTTATAACATTTGCTTCCTACTCACAAGGATGAAAATTTCAATATCAATATTAAATAGAATGAATATCTATTGCATATATTAGTATAATACTCCATCAAACTAATTTTAGCTTATGCTTCATGCTCAAGGAATTAAAATGTTATGATTAATGTTAAAAAACATGAATATATAAATTACATATATAGTATAATATTGCATACATCAAAAGAATTAAAGTTTGTAATTAATATTAAAAAGAATGGATATATATATCCATAATGTATAAGCCTAGTGAGTTAACTCAATCAATTTGAATCGACATGTTTCAAGATGGAGATCATTGAGAAGTCACAAGTTCAATTCTAGTAGAGTCCCTCTAGGTTATGAGCACATGTACTCAAATGACATTTACCCTGGGTGTGAGGAAGGGCTTCCTCAAATATAATAATACAATATTACACAAAATTGAGTCTATATGTTCAAAAGCTTAAAATTAGGCATGCTTAGAAGGTAAAAATAACAAACCTATATTGTTTTCCAACCTGTAAAATTTTCGAGTTGAGAAATTTTCTCCATGTCATGTTGGCAATGTCCTCTGTAAAAAAAACCTTAAAAAATGTTTAATATGAACATCAAATTCTAACCCTAGTGTCCATGAATTCCGACAAATTTGATTCTTTTATTGAACCATGAATGTATGGAAGCACTTCCAACAATGGTTTCCTAATTTGGTAGTGTTTGTAATTCTATGCAACAAGTACACCTCCCGCGATGGTTTAATAGTGGCGACCATTATAGTGGCTAGGTAAACCTTGTATTTGTAGCTCTAATCCTTAGTGGATTTTCCCATTGGAGAAAATTCTTAATTTCATAGTCTCTTTATCATATTATTTCTCCTAAGGATGATAGTATTTCCATGTCAATACATGGTGATTATTGTTAATGACTCAATGGTTAACTATTCACTACACTCTTTATGATAATTCATTCCATTCTATTAATTAATTGTTTGCGTGGATTGTTTATTTATTAGTATTTTTTTTGTTAACCTCTTGCAACAGTTCTAGATGATATGAGGAATTGGAAAATTATATTTTGTTGCAGACTCGCTTGGGTCCCTTTCACATGTGTGTTTGAATTCTCACCAATACCTTCCTATTAGGTATCACAATAAATTTTGGTTTTGCAGCAACAATTGGTAGTAGAAAAGAAAATCATTTATTCTAGAAGATAATTCTTGTTGCTTTGTATAGTGCTATGGTTTTATTTTGTTATGTTTTATGTTTTCCACCAAGGGTTAACTTAGTGATCCTATGGCATAGCACATGCTTTCATGGGATCTATTAATTAATTGTTTGCGTGGATTGTTTATTTATTAGTATTTTTTTTGTTAACCTCTTGCAACAGTTCTAGACGATATAAGGAATTGGAAAATTATATTTTGTTGCAGACTCGCTTGGGTCCCTTTCACATGTGTGTTTGAATTCTCACCAATACCTTCCTATTAGGTTCTAGTTGTAGATACTATCACAATAAATTTTGGTTTTGTAGCAACAATTGGTAGTAGAAAAGAAAATCATTTATTCTAGAAGATAATTCTTGTCGCTCTGTATAGTGCTATGGTTTTATTTTGTTATGTCTTATGTTTTCCACCAAGGGTTCACTTAGTGATCCTATGGAATAACACATGTTTTCATGGCATCTATTAATTAATTGTTTGCGTGGATTGTTTATTTATTAGTATTTTTTTTGTTAACCTTTTGCAACAGTTCTAGATGATATGAGGAATTGGAAAATTATATTTTGTTTCAGACTCACTTGGGTCCCTTTCACATGTGTGCTTGAATTATCACCAATACTTTCCCATTATGTTCTAGTTGCAGATACTATCACAATAATTTTTGGTTTTGCAGCAACAATTGGTAGTAGAAATGAAAATCATTTATTCTAGAAGATAATTCTTGTTGCTTTGTGCAATGCTATGGTTTGATTTTGTGATGTCTTATGTTTTCCACCAAGGGTTCACTTAGTGATCCTATGGCATAGCACATGTTTTCATGGGATATTAAATAATACCCTTAATTTCACTAGATATTTAAGAATACCTCCCAAAAACCTTTTGTTGAAACCCCCTCCCAATACATTGTTCCAATTAAAAAACTGTCTATTTTCACTAGATATCCTTGGTATCCTTTTTTCATGAAATTTTTGTATACCCCTTTGTATTTATGCTCCTAGTAGGATGACATGACATAACTCTTATAAGCCTTGGATGAGTTATATGCAAACCGATGGACTGATTTTTTTCTTATTTAATTTAATGAAGAAATTGATTGAAAATTAATGGAGATTATAATAACACTAAATTCTGTTAAGAACCAAATATCAATATAGCATAGAAAAACCTCAGAATAAGTACTCAATGCCTTGAAAAAGAGATAATTTCAGATAATAAGCCTCTTCGAGGGGGAAACCTCCTTTTACCCCACATAAATGTTCAAGTACAAGATGATTCCAAATGAAAATGTCTCCTTAGTATATATAAGAGACTAGGAGGTATAATTACAACTAATGTAATAAAGCCGACATAAATAAAATAACATTACTAATGTAATATGCCCCAATTAAGGGGTAATGAGCCAATATTAGGGCTTAACATGCCCCTCCCCTTGAGACAAGTTTTGTCCGCAACGCTTGAGTAACTCTGGATGCTTCTGTATAAAAGACTCATCTTCCCAAGTGGAATCTTCAGTCGGTAGTTTCCTCCATTTATAGAGATACTCTGAAATGGATCTATTCCTCAGTTGGTGAATTCTTGTGTCAGTGATGGCTTTAGGCTCCAATATGATTTTTCCTTCCTCGTCAAGTTCTGGCAATATAGTTTGAACTGGGATCTTGTCGCCTATAACCTTATTTAAGCATGAAACATGGAAAACTGGGTGTACTCGTGAAGATGCATGCAACTCCAATTTGTATGCCATAGTACCAATATTTTGCAACACCTTATAAGGGCCATA
>ML783699.1:505171-517009 GCA_009831015.1 Picea engelmannii
CTCTCGATTCTGTTGTGAATCGACCGGTTAACAGGTCGGCGAAAGCCGGTTTGAGTCCCTGCAAGTTAAAAACAACAAAAGGAAAGCGAATTAAACCCAATTGAGGGAGGATTTGATACCTAAAATCCCCAGTGGAGTCGCCAATCTGTTTGCGTTCGAATCGTTGCCGGGTAAGCAAAAATAGGAACGCTAGCATGCCCTGTTGGGCTTGGCAAGGTAGAACATGATGCTGTGGAGCAAAAGGGTTAATATAAACAAAAACAAACTATAATCTAACTATGAACTCAAAGAAAATAATACTACGAAAATGGACAAAGAACATTAAACATCAGACACAAGTGTCATCAAAGGTTTCAGGCAGGTGCTTTATTGAAACCAGAGCGCACGCAGAAGAGAGGGACCAGGGGTTCCTTCTCCCTCCAGCGGAAGGCTCTTCGGGGCCCTCAACACAATGCTTTCCTTACAACTGAATAGAACTGAACTGAGTGATGAAAGAACTCTGGGTTACACTGCTGATGAGTTGTTTGTCAAAGGCTGAGCTCTGAGTCATCTGGACATCGTAATGATGCTTCGAATTCCCTGTTGAAACAATGAGTCCTCACAGCTTTTTATAGCAGTTCCAAGGGCGGTTTTGTAACCTTCTCCAGGTGTGAATAGGGGCACATTAGGGTTCACTTAGGTCATTTAATCCACCATTTTTGCAGAGCCGACTCTGATTTGAGGGTCAAATCACCTTGGGGGCCGGTCTGTAGGCGGTCGAGAGGCTGACCTATGCAATTAATGCGCCGTATTAGCAGATGCGCGACTTTTTGTGTGGACAGTCGCGCGTCGGGCGCGCATGCGCGCAAACCACGTTTTTGTCCCGTGCATGTGTGCGCATCAAGCTGATGTAAAGCACCTTTCAATTTTTGGTTACTTTGTATAGTTTTTTTTTGCCCTTCTGGAGTGCTGTGAGATTAATTCAGTGCCTTGAGTGACTTCATTGTTGTTTTGATGATGTGGAGTTCTTATCTCCATGTGCAGACGAAATTTCAGTGATAACAATGTATACTATCCATCATGAGTGTTTTATATTCATATGCATTTTCCTTCATGTCCAAATACCTTCATCAATCTTGCGGTCCAAAACCCATGACTAGGGTTGACATCAATGACAACAACCAATCTTCCAACATTGGAAACTGTAACACGATCAATGATTCAATTTCTTTGATACCATATGATCTATAATTGAGGGACTAATAGCCCACTCACTTCACCAATGCGGATACTTTGCATAATTAAATTTTCTTTCTTTGTTCTTAGACTTGTATAGAGATATCAATCTTTAGAATGGTTGTAAGGCCCTTATTCTCAATTTAGTTCCGAGAAAAAATACTCTTTAGGATTAGAGGTATGGAATGTTATTTTCTATAACTTGCACACATCAACCATCTAATAACACAATACTAATCAGAACAATAAAAAAAGCGAGACTACAAATATTCTGTCATTGAGAACTTTGACTTCAATGCAACTCCTTTACTTGTTGATATGCAACTGACCTATAATCTATCAAAGTGATCAAGGTTGAGATATTGTCCTAGTTCTGTTTGTATATTTAGTTCTAATTATAGTTGATTTATTAAGACTTTAAGCCCTCACAATTGTCCAATGCTTTAGGAAATACCACCCAATGAATGGTGCCAATTGTTGATGAGACCTGTTGGGGTTAAACACCAAGCACCAAGACTTTCTTATACACAAGGTTTATAACTCTATGATTAATGGAACCAACTCAATTACATTCCAATTCAAATAAAAATTGTGATATGAACTCTACTTGTAAAATATGTAAAGTCAACACTTTTGCTTTTGTTTAGAAATGGCCCACTCTATTACAGACTTGGATTCATGGATCTCATTTCCTTCTTGTATGACCAAAACAAATCGCACAAATTGATGAAATTGATTGTTCCAACATTAATCAGGGACATCAATGTATTACTTAATGGAAATGTTCAATAATCAAGATGCAAAGTGATTTACTCACTTCCAGGTTTCATGTGTATATACTTAAGATTCAATTCAATATTTCAATACGAGTAAATGCATATCCATTTTTTTATATTCTTCACAAGTAATGTAGTGTCATGAATAAAGCTTTCATGGGTAAATATAAAGTGCACACAATGCCTTCCCAAAGAATGGAATATCTCATACCAATAATTCCTTCCAAGTACATGAAGAAAAACATAATTCATTAAACATAATGAATGAAAACTATATGAATACCAAAAGAGTTAAGTCTAGTAAAGCCCATGACTTGAACCATTAAATGCCAAAATCAGTGGGAAGAGATAGAACTTAAAAAAATATTATGGTTTCTTTTATCGTTTCCTTGATGGCACAAACTACCACTTAGCTCACTCCAACAACCATGCAAATTCCCAACCACCACTTCACATGACCTTAGGGAGATGAATCCAACATACCTATGCTACATAACTCCTGTACAACTTGCGTACGAACTCAAGGAGCTAAAAAATATATATTTTCATCCTCTAAGAAGCTTAATGTGCAAAATACAACCTCAATCCTCCTAGAATTGTTGTGTACAAACGTGGGAAGAAGATATTGTTGTGTATGGGGAAGAAGAACCATTTCCATGTATGGTTTCCACACTTACCAAATTTGCTGGAAAGATTTAGAAACTAATATAGAATAGTGCAACAATCAATAAATAGTAACTATGGATCTCCAATATTATATCCAAACGAATATTGGGTGATTAAGAGCCATTGGAATTATTCAATTGATAATGGAGAATGAAATTATGACTAAATTGATAGGAATATAATTTCCAATTCTTCATTTCCACCATTAACACACTAAGAGAAACAGTTAACTACAGAGGTAGTTTACTATGCATAATTTCTCATATTTCACACTATGAATAGAAAATGAGATTTAACACAACATTACACACAACAGTAAAATCAAACATAGAATAAACATGAAGATTTTAACTTGGAAACCCAAATGTGAAAACCAACATTCAATGGTTGCTTAGTGCTCTTATTTCGAAAATATCTGGTACAATGTTGTTCATGTCTCTATGACCATTCAAAAATTCACAGAGTTCCTTCTCCTTTGCAATCTCTCCTCCTAGCCAAAAGACCCTCTGAAAGTGAAAATACAAGAAGAAACATGGAGAGCTAAGGTAATGGGAAGGCCAATAGGCCTGACCTTTCATTTCCCATTCCTTAGTGTTTTCTCTTCTACTTTTTATTTTCTATTTTATTTAATTATTGTTTTATTTTCGTTTGTCTTATTCCACTTTACTTTGCATTCTATTTTATATAGTTACTAACCTTCCATTATTGTTGAATTTCCTTAGATACCGAGACTTAAAACCACTTCTTTGTGTTCAGATCATTTTTTCACCTAAGGGAGGAACTTCTATTTTTATTTAGACCAAATAATTCAAGTAGAGACAAAAAACATATTGACCCCAAACCTCACCTCTCAGATACATTACTACAATTCTGACTCTTTACATACTAAACTTTAAAATTTCTTTTACTTGGCTCTTAATATAATTCTGATACATTTGATTATACCATTGCAGCCTTCTTAAGGGATCATATAACCATATACTCTAATCTAACACTTCAATTTCACATCTTGTTCACCCAACCAGGTATAATTACTTCAATAGGGTACCCTTAATACCATAATTTTTCCCCATCATGAATGCATAATACATGCTACCATGATATGTAGCATATAACGTAACAATAATAGATATATAAACATGCATACACACATATAAACCATAAAAAACATATGTACACAAGATAATACATAACATTAAGAACATAAACCACAATCATAACACTTATCTTTTGTAAATGGCACTAACTAGTTGCAGACCTTAGAAGTTCCACCCATCCATAGACTATAATACACTAGTTCTCTTAGAAGCAAGTCACCCTCAAGATGGGGCTATGAATCCACCAGGGAAAAGGCACTCTCTTCAAGCCAACTAAGGTCTCATAGTCAGTACTGGGTTCAAACTAGGCCAAGGTACCAAAATTCAACAACAACTCCAACCAACTCCAAACAACTCCAACCTTCTCACCACTTGGGAGCTTGCTTCCCCTCCTTAGGAAACTTAGGGTATAATCATGAAATAAGACATTCCTTGATTACTAAAATGAAGGCCAATTTCCTAAATTCAACTTCAATCCGTTTTTATACATATTTCCTCCATAAATTGGGCTTCTTTACTCAATTTCACCCAAGATTTTATTTTTCAAAATTTTCCCCAATTTTTTCATGGGCCAACTTTGTAACCATGGATTTAATGAAATTTAGGCCTATTTATTCCTGGAAGATATCATATTCATTTATTTTTAACCTCCTTTTCCTCAATTACTAAATTGCAAGCTGATTTCCCCAATTTCACACAAGAAATTTTGATAAATACTTTGTAGGCATACTATAACATTTTTTTCCCTACAGTTTTAGGTTTTCTCTCTGATATGTTAGCCCTTTTCCTTGGGAAATTGTTTGTTAGAATTTCCTGGGTGAAATTGGGGAAATTGACCTGCAATCTAGTAATTAAGGCAAATGAGGTTAAAAATCCTTGGATATCTTCTAGGTATGCAGAGGCCTAAAATTTATTAAATCTGTGGTTACATAGTGTTATCCCTTATTTCTAGGGATAACTAAGGAGATGATGTCTCAAGGTCCTCATGTTGCAGACATTGAGTACTGAGAGACATACCAACAAGTAGAGCCCCACATCACACCACTCATCACCATGAGATCAATAGATGCACCATTCACCACACCATCTTGGATCATAGAGGATGACATGTCTTGCTCCATGAGGTAACAAGTATGATGTTTTGATAAGTGTCATTTTAATAAATGAAGTATTTGAATATGTTGCAAAAGGTCTTTCCTTGATTTTGAAAACATTTTCTTGGAAATTATGTTCCTTGCCTTGTTTCACCTTGGTGGTTGACATTGTGTCCTAGTAAGTGGTCACTGTCATGGAAAGGGTTTCTACTGGGAGGGCTCCTTGATGATTCATCGTACCATTCCCGATCATACTTATCACTTTCCATACTTCTTCCCTTTTGTCCCCTCATCTTTTTTGATTTTCAGGTGCACTGACCCAAGAAGGCATTGTACCTCATTTCATGGGAAGAAGGGGCCAAAGGCCCATAGGGAAATGTGGCTGGAAAAAGATAAAATCCAAATCATAACCTTCTAGATGCTTCCCAAAATAGGTCTTGAGAACAATGAAATGTTTCTCCTAAAATATTTGAAGACCTGCAAAAGAAAACTCACATTATATAGATGTCCCACTTGTTGATGTGTGTACACTTATGTGGTGTCCCTTTATTTCCATGCATATGGAACTTCGTGTACCTCTAGCTTCAACTAACGTTGCAACACTCTTATCTTTCCATGTCTTATAGTACCAAATTGTTTTGGACTTTAATTAATTAATGACAATGAATGGGATTGGAAAAAGGTTGCATTGAAAACGAAGGTGCAACACACCCTCTACAAAGGCGCCCATAAATGAGATAATATGAACCCTTGTATGTCATTCCCATAAGTTTTACCCCCCATCCACTTCATAATTTTTTCATGAATTAGAGAGGGTCCACCTGGAAAACACTCCTTAACTTGGGGAATGACTCACCCAATATGTCACTATGACAACCCTCCCATACCTAAACTTGGAAAGTTTCATAGGGTATTTGAGCATTTGTTTATTTTGAGAGGGGGGATTTGATGCACATGTTCATGTGGTTCATTTATTATATATGTCTTACTTGACATGATGTTTATGACTTGCGAGCCCTTCGAGGGAGAATTTTCTTATCTTTGCAGGGCCTTGAAAGGTGGAAGACATTTCCTGAAGGCACAAGGTCACTTGGACCTTCAATTGGGGCATGAATCCTGTAGGATGGATGATGCACCATTGCTTCTTGGACACCTAGATCAAATAATTTTTCCTTTGGAGGCATGAGGATACACCTTCATGGGAGATACTAGCCCCCTACTTGCCCAACATTTGGCCTTGGAAGCCCAAAATGTCACTTTTTGAGGGAATGATGTCACATTGGGGGCTAGGCTTTGGTGATGGTGGTGATGACTTGATGGAGATTTGACATGTTTTGAAGGGGATAATCCCTAACTCATGGAGACATGGCCTTTTGAGGCCCAACGACTCCTCCAAGATGCTCACCGACTTTCTCTCTATCCTAAAACGTCACCCTTAGGGCATGACGTTACCCCTAAAGGGGAATTTTATTTTTGTAAATTCAAATTTATGAATGTAAAGGGGAAATTAGAGGAGGTCAGCCTCCCTAATTGTGTTTTTTGTTTTGAGAAATATTACCTTGCGGACAAACTAAGCTCCCCTTTGGACCAAGAATCCTATATTTGGTCCAAAGACAAAAGAGAATAAGTGGTTACTACCTTCCCTATATATCTAACTCAATCAATCAAGCAAGAAAGAGAAGAAGGATGTGGCGTACCTTGTTGTGATGTTTTTCCTCTCTGCTCCAATCCCTGGGCTTGATCTGCAAGCTCCTCAACACAACTAAAACCCTGCAAAGACTAGCAAAGGAACACTTCTTTCTACTCTAGATTATTATATAAAGCATATCTATCAATGAAGACTGAGACAACAATAGACAAGCAAATGTAAAAGACATGAACTAGAAGGGAATAGACCAAGTTGATATTAATTTGAAATCCAAAAAGAGGCACTTACAAAGCATGCTTGACGATTCATCACTTCTCCAAGCTCTCCTCGTCTAGTCCTTGCATGAATCTTGACATAAAATGCTAATTCTTCCTACAGAATCAAAGTTTTGATACCTATAATATTCCCCAAAGAATCAAAGGTTTGATACCTCTAATCTCTTATCTCTTTCCTTCACCATGGAAATCCCTCATTATATGGGATTTGGAGGCTTAACCACCATGGAGAAGATCACTCACTAGATCCACAAAATTGGGATCTCCAAGATTTTTAGGGAGACAATATCTCTTAAGTATTTTAGGGACAAAATATCTCTCAAGGATTTTAAGGAGGAAATATCTCTCAAGATCCACCAAATTAGGATTTTGGTATTAGAAAATATCTCAACCATCCATGAGATTCTCAATTTATCCTTGAGATTAGGAAACTAAATGTGAGGTGGATTCTCCCACTAAATTAATTTCCTTTTTATGAATAATAATAAATAATTCATTTGCACATAGTATTTTGACCCTCATATGATATATTTCTCATCCACATTGACTACAGATTGTGAAAAATGTTCTTTCATGGTGTAAATGGGTTGCGACACTCATCAAGTGAATGCGACACTAGGTAAGGTGCATATGATACTTGCAACAATGCATGCGACACTTAACAAGGTGCATACATCACTTTGTGACACTTAGGGTGAGAAAATCAAGTGTGACATTTTGGTGTGTAACAGATGTCGCCTAAAGTGTGAGGTCAGAAGAGAAACTGATGGCCAAAACACTTTACAAATTCTTCAATGAAAGGGTGTTGGAGTAGGAGAACCTGAAAAAAGATGCAAACAATCATTTGTCAATATACAAATATGTTCTATTTCTGAGGCAGGCATACCTACACTCGGAATAAAAGATGACTCAAAGCATGGCCACCGACCAATACACTGTAGATCCATGAGAATACTGACTAAGGATATGGCCACTAGAGATATAATGTGGATCCATACCTCCATGACATGAGCTGATCACAACCATGACAAATACACAGTGGAGCTACAATATGACAAAACATAGCCATGGATCAATACAATGTGGATCTATGTGACAATATATATATATATATATATATATATATATATATATATCTTTTACATGCTCAAACGATCTCCATCATAGCCTAGGCAAAGCAGATAAATAGAGTGAGTACCCATCCCAGGGTCTTCATCCTGATCCCGATGTGGTATGAATATATCCATGTGAATAGATGATTTGATATCGAACATGGTAGAAACCACTTGATTACTGATCATTGAGGTATACCATTGAAAATCACAAGGGAAATCTCCAATGACGACAATGGCTCCCAAGGTAACCTAGTACATTCCATCGAATGTGAATAAATGATCTAAGGTCGAACATTTGTGGAATCATCCGAGAAGAGGTCAATGATGTAAACCTACTGTTGAAAGTGAGGAGGATTTCCATTGAGGCATGTAGGTCCCAAGGTACTAACTGGTTTCTAAGTTTAATTCCCAAATAACGTGATCAAGTCGACAGGAAAAGACTCGTCGAAGGAGGGCCTTGATGTATCCCTCATCATCGACATGAAACTGACACAGGAAACTGATGTGATATGGTGGATCGAATGGGTATGGATTGACAAAGGAAATAGAAATTGGTAATACTGCAGATGGATGGTGTTGAAACAGACCTTGAATTTTTGATCTTGAGGATGAAAATTTTATATTTTTGAAGTCTTTGTATTTTCCAAATTTCCTAAAAACAAGGATTTCATCACTGATAAATTCATGATGTTTTTAACTATTTATTTTTGGACAAAAAATGAAAAAAAATCTAAACGAACATAAGTTTCTAACACTTTTTCAAACAACCTTTTAAATGAGCAATATTTTAAAACTAAAGGAATTTTGATTTAAATCGGAAAATCGGAATTCAGAATTTTGTGTGATCAAATGATTAATGCAAATTGAATAGAGAAATCCCGATTCCCTATTTCCCGATACATTAATCCTTAAGTGAAACATAATTTACTTAAATCAGAATTAAAAAGGGTTTAAATATTAAGTTAATCTCATTGCAAAATTGGGATTCACGATTTTGTGAGAACAAAGAAACTTGTCATCATGTTTTCCGATTTCCCGATTTCGTGATACAGTAAATCCTTAAGTGAAGTTTGGAATTAATCTAATTACTGTCAAGCATGATTAAGAATAAATAATTATATCAGGATATCGGGATTCACGGTTTTGTGAGCAGCAGTTTTTATGTCATTGAATTTCCCGATTTCCCGATCTCCGATCCTCTGATTAGCGAAATCCCGAAAAGGTCAAATCTTAGTTAATTAAGATAATAAAAAAAATTTAACCTAACTAACACATCGCGATTTTGGCAATCGGGGTTCTTCTATGACTTATTTCCTTGGCATCAAAAGTTCCGAAACTCCGATAAGAATGTTTTCAAACTTAATTCAAGATTAACACAAATTAATCATTCTTAGAAACAAGGTTTAAAGTTAAACTTTTTATGAATGATCTTTAATGCGACAATTGTCCAATTTGGTAAGTTCTATTATATTTGAAAATATTGGGACAACTCAAGTACAAACATTAAATGTATATATTCGGGAATATCTTTTGCATTAAGAGCCTTAAATTCATAACAGAGGTACAAATTTCAATGCTTTTATGATATATTCGAAGTAAATTTTGAAACGTCTACATTATCATTTCGAAGCTAAATTCCGCTTTGTTACAGGTTTTCAACTGAACACAGAGCTATGGCACCCAAAAAGGCTTCAAAGAAAAATGAAGAGCAACCAGAAGGTGATATTATTTCAGACACTACTGCATCTGGGGTACACTCTGTCAAGTCATGGAATGGAATTTCCGAAATACTAGAAGATGAGCTGAAGTATGCGGCCACTGATTCGGATAATCACCTCCGAGATATCGCCGAGACTGAGCTTCATAAGGTTTTTGCACGGCCGATACTTGTTTCATATACCGATATGATTGCTTGGGCACTGGATAAAGTAGATGTTCCGACCAGAAGTATTCTGAACGAGCAAGGAGCTGTTATCGGCTCATTCAGGCCTGAACATATCCAAGTAATGTATAAGCTCTCGCCCAATTATAGACACACTTATAATTCTGATTTTGTATCCACATTTCAAAAAAAAGAGTGCATTGAAGGTGGCCAAACATACCCTGACATGATAAGAGGATGGGCCAGAGATGAAAACAAGTTTAGGGCTGATTTACATGGAATTTATGCCACAACTTCCTTAAATGAATATATGGTGTATGTAACAATGATGTTATGTAGACTTTTTGGGAGAAAGGATCCTTTTCACTTTAATGCAGACTGGACACCTTTCTTAGAGGAAGTTTCAGAGGGACGCAGTTTTAATTGGCACAAAATTTTGTCAGATAACCTTACATCAAAGGTTATGAATTACAAAGCAGCTAGGTCAAAAGGACAACCAGTGTCTTTTTATATGTCAGCTTATATCATGGATGCCATTTGTTTTATGACTCCTTTCCCATTAATGAATTGGAGTTGGAATGTTTCTTGCCCAGAGTCTGTTCATAAGTACCATTCAACTCTCTGGGAAGAAAATGAAAAAAATGCTTTTTATGAGGTTTGTCATTATGTAATTATCCCTTTGCACAAAATATTCTTTGGATGCGAACCCCCTCGCATTTCTAATACCATCATTGAAAACCTCAAGTCAGTCGTTGATTGGTTCATTGAAGAATTTTTTTCCTATGTGAGGGTTTATGGATGTTCTATTCTGCCTCATGCACTCCCAAAACTTTTACTAGACAGGTTGATATGCAGAGAAGTGGCTTATCAGTTAGTAAATGGTGGTATTGGGCTAGAATTAAAAGCTCAGCAGAAAAAGGCATGGCCATCTTTTCCTGTTTATCTAAGAAAAAATGTTTTATTAAACATAGACCATTCTAAGGCAGAAGCCGAATCGATGGACGAAGTGAAATTAGCAAGTATAGAGCACAAGAAACACGACCCTTACCAAATAATCAATCGTCATTTCACACAAAGTGGTTTGAAAGCATATGAACATGAATTTTCAGTTTATGATGATGTTTTTAGAAATGCTAAATCTTATGAAGAAGTTCAAAGCAGAGTGCAAACCTTGTCACCTGATGCACAGGTGGGGTTTGCATCTTTTCAAAGAAATAGATGACAATGTCTGCCAAAGATTTTACAAGGTGAAATGTCAACTTCATCGTCAGAGCAAGAAACAATTCCTCCGGGCTTTGAAACCATTATTCAGGATAAGCCAATTGACAAAGATAAATTGAAATATTCTGAAATACCTTCTCATAATACAGAGGGTTCTCAGGCCAAAGAATCACAGACAAAAAAGGGAAAAGGAATTGAAACAAGTCCAATAATTCTAGATGATAACCCAGAAAATGTTGGAGGAACAGTTTCAAAGGAACATGGCAGTCCCATTACAGAATTGACTCCACTACAGTCTACTTTCGGAACCCCTCATGAAGGAGTTCTATATGTAAGTGACTTAGAACCAATCACCAGAGAGGAAATCCCTTCATCTGAATATTTTTTCAGTAAAAAACAAAGAGTTGTCTTGAAACAGGAATTACATCCTGTAGGAGAAAGAATGATCAAAAAACATAAAATTATCATTGATGGAAAGAAGCTAAATGAAGGAGAATTTTCTACAGAGCTAGCAGGAACCATGGGTGCTATAGAATCAGCCAACATGTATTCTGTAGGAAATCTAACCACTATGCTAGAGCAAAAGGATCGGGAAATAATGCAGCTGCAGGACAGATTAAAGGAGAATGAAAAAATTATTGGCTGGGGAATACAAAAAGGTCTAGAACAAGCTAGACTCAAAGACATCCAAGAATTCCAAAAGCTAAATGAAAATTTGGATGAGGCAAAAAACATGATACAGGTTACTCAAGAACAAGTGCAAAAGCTGGGCAATGAAAATAAATCTCTGCAAGATAAAATCATTTCAATTACTAATCAAGTAATTGAAATGGAACATTTCAAGACTAA
>ML783700.1:26933-46390 GCA_009831015.1 Picea engelmannii
ATAGAAGGGAGAGTTGTTTCCGATCTCCATGTGGGTTGCTATACAGATAGATAAAGAATGGAGTTTAATAGTTCAAGTTCTGCTTGTAAATGGAATTCTGGTAGAGTAATTATACTTCAAAAGAGTGACAATCTTCAAAGCATTATGATTCAATTGACTAAATGCTTCATTATTGTGATCAAACCCAGAACATAAGATTGCGGTACGCTGTGTCCTAAGGAATTTACATGGTCCTATGGTAATAAAACTATTAATCAGCATTTTTTTAAGTAAAATAAAAGTACATTGCAGCCAAATCCTTTGATATTAAGGAGATCCCTAGTTGCTTAGGGTTCCAGCCTACAGTTTCCTGATACAATGTCCATTGGTCTTGATACTGGGAATAACTACAAATGCTGCATGTCTCCAAAGACTGGAGAGCTCCATTGTTGATACCCAGTTCCTCTATTTGATTTATGATGCAATATGGCTTTTGGACTTGTATTGTCATGTTCCACTCCATGGAAGTGTAATAGATGTGTCAGTGAATGATGTTCCAATTAGTCTTGTGGAGGCACCTTCTACTCTACAATAGTAAATCAGGGATCTATATTCACAGAGATTGCAGGGAATTTATTGCGATCACACGCTGATTGCCTTGAAGACTAAAGCTCTATGTAGTTGAGGTTCTGGTTCCTGGTATCCAAGTACAATCGACATAGGCAATGGATTCAACAAGTTGAAACAAGAGCCACTAACAGCTTTCTAGGTGATTAATTAGGTAGTAAACATACAATGAGCTACAAACCATATTTAAGGGAGAGAGACGAGGAGCTTTGACAGAGGAGGATTTCACAAGGATTTACTATTCATGCTAATGTTTTAACATTTTCTTGAAAGTTCCTGTTTTAAGAGAAGTTAGATATTGCACATATAACAATGCTTAAATTTCAGACATTATCACACTATAAGTAAGATCCTGCAATCATCACAGATATATTTACTCCTAGATAATGGGCTTACTGTCAGTCGGGAACAGAGATAGATGTTTCACCATAGCTTATTCCACTATCAGAAAACCAGAGCAATACAGACCATTTTCATTCTCAGAGGAAGGAACTGCCCAGGAGCATGTGATTGACAATTTCTATGAAAACCATCCCTCTCTGCTCACAAAGGGAGCAAACAAAAAATCCCCTTCTTGTCTCTGGAGGAAATTCAAGAGGAAATAAGAGGGCTGGGGAGAATGTTGATACTCACCTGCAAGTAATGTAAAAATCCATCGAATTCAATAAAAACCACATTGAAAAGGAAATGGAGCTAAGTAGAGGCAAGTGGGATCAAGTTATTTTTGGTCTGCAGAACATCAAGCTCATGCTGGAGCTTTAATTCGAAGTCCGTGAAAAAAAATTGGGAGGAACTAGAAGGCGAGGTAGTGACTTGAATAAAAATCTTGGTACTGATATGTGGAATATCTACAATCAACTCCAGCGACTCCCTATTGACCAATGTATAGATGATGTCATCCTTAGGCAACTGCAGGCTGCCCTGATCATTTTGAAAGTAAAACTGTCATCTGAAGATGGCAGACCAGCGCTGGGGACTATGTAACACTCCATTTTTAAACCCCTGATTATGTATGTAATTAATCATGTTAATGATTGTCATGCCATGGCATATAAACCTTGTAAATGTATTATTGTTTGATTAAAAATGCCAACAGCTGACTGTGGGGTGAAACCTTGAATATACTGGCCATGATATCATCAAAAGGAATTGAGGAAGTGGGAGTTACGAGGTGGATGGGTGAGGTGGAAGGAAAAATCTTCAACGATGAAAATAGGAAGCTTTCCTAACACTCCAGCCTGCACTTGCAAATTGAATGCATCGCCTGCCCACTTACCCTAAACTGCCTAGAGCCATGTAAACTGATTATGGGAGAACAGGTTGGTAGTTGAAGCAGTAAATATTGCTGACCGAACTAGCCCATGGAAAAGACAATGGTCAAAAGAACCTGACAAAAGGAGGAAATTGTGTCCAAGAGACGCATGAGGGAGTAGCAAGGAAAAATCTATTCGCAAAAGAAGAGGACATATAGAGAATCGTCCTGTGGACATTGCGCGAGAGAGCGAAGGAACATGGAGGACTGGAAAAGAGGCCCTAATTGAGAGAGGACTGGAGAGGACTCTGGTTCAAGAAGGGAGTGTTGGCTAGAGAGGCAACACGAAAAGATAGGGAATGCACGAGTACATGTAATAAAAGAATAAGAGAACTCGAGGAAGAGTTCTAAGCTGGAGTAGACAATACCCGAAACCCAAACTGGAGCAAAAGAGGGCCTCGGGCTTGATGCTAACTGGAAGAAAACCAGCACTGGAAGGAGAGGGCATTGAGGGATAGTACAGTTGTAAAGGGACTATTGTGCAACGAGAATCCAACAAGGAAGGCATCTGATAAACCTCATGGAGGTCCCGAGCTTAGTGGGGAAGAAGGGAGACTTCTACTGCTGCCAGAAACGTGGGGGAGAGTAACCTTCCTGATCTATTTCTCGACTTTGGAGGTCGTTAGTGAGAGAATCCTCTGGTGGTATCATGGCTTGGCACAGGGGTGGCCTGCTGCTGAAGTTACTAAGCACGCAAAGCCTATGGTTGGGTGGAAAGACGAACACCCATAGTCATTTGGCTAGCTGAAACTTGTAACAGATAAGTGTTCACTTACTTTAGTTCTATTCATGACTGATATGTTGTATGCATGTGAAAGTGTTGAGTTTAAGACTAGCACAGATGTGTATAAATTTCATAAGTTGAATGCATGAATGTCAAGACCGGTATAAAGAGTAATTCCTGAGATGTTAAACTGTTGCGCATTCGATTTTTTTAATTCTCGTGTGAAAGGCCTGTGAGTCACGAAAAGTTCCCTTATAAGATTTTGTAGCCGTAAATGGCCCTTGGAGTGGTTTTAATCTTTGGAATCAGGATTGGAGTCCTGTGGAATCCAAATTTTGGCCAAGTCCCCGAACAAATTGAGTTTCCTTAAGAATCTCATGTTAATCCTGCATTGATGCCAGGTGGGATCGTAGACATCGATCTAATAAGATCGGGGAATCTTGACCCTTCGTCGATGGGACAAATTGTTGGGAAGAACCAAGTGCCAAGACCAACACAAGGTTCAATGACCCTAAAACCTTGAGAGCTAACAAAGACCGTCGATTTAGACGTTGGTATGTTGGGAGTGATCCTAGCCGTTGATACGCTGCATGTCATTGTTGGACTGCATGTCGTTGTCGGAAGTCCCTTGTGGAGTATGGATGTCGTGTCAGGAGAGCCAACGATACGGTGGCACCATAGTTGACGATAACCATCAATCTGTGATCCCTTTTCGGAGCGAGTCCCCCCACCGTCGATCTTGAAGTCTTTATCCCTACTTAGACAAAATAAAACAAGAGGGTGACGCCATAACGACTTCACAATGACGTGGGTTGCCACTTCAGCCTCCCAAGTGCCCAAATAGTGACAGGTGTCATTCAACAAATGGCTAATGGGGTGGGAATGGGTCCCAGTGGGCATCATAGCCCTTGTGTCATATGTGGCCATCGGTGATCGTTGGATCAGTCAAGGATTATCCTCGACAAACCTGAATCGTAGATCTCAGGTGTATCATCGTCGAGGTTTTGTGAGAGTGTACCTCAAGATGGGCATGAGTGCTGACAACACCACATGGGCAACGCAATGACGATCGATCCATAACCCACCCTCCCTTGTTAAAAAGGGAACCATTACCGTCGATCTCGAAGCCCTAACTTTTACTTAGGCGAAATTGGGAGGATGACTTCATGGTGATGTGGTTTGCCACCTCCACACCCCACGTGCTGCGGAGAATGACAAGTGTCCTTCTATAATTGATCATTGGTGCATGAGTGGGTCACATTGGGCTAAGGGATTCCTTTGATCCTTCGCGGATAATCATGGTTGTGAGATCTGTCAGGTATTATCTTGAGGACGTTGGACTGTAGGATCTCGACGTATCGTCATTGGAAGTAGGGTAAGTGCAAACTCGAGAGAAAGCCAAAGCATCGACGATACCCTCATTGGTGATGCAACAAAGACCGTTGATCTCCCGATGAGCAGGAGAAACCTCAGTCGTCGATCACCTATGAGATTTGTCCAAGGGGAGAGAAAGGACAATGACGTCATAGGGTGGTGTGGCATGACAACAAGGCACCTAGAGTGTCTAGATTGACAACTAACAGTTGGTGGTTGGCTGACAAGAGCTAGAGAGGAGAGAGAGATGTTGACAGTCGTTGATCTCATCGGAGATTGGATGGGGAGATTTGGACCGTTGATTTCGGACGTGTCATCATAGGATGAGTGGGAGGTTGTCATGGTTATAACTAGCAAAGGATCGTCGACGACAAAGGAATTTTACGCTTGATGACAACCGTTGATTGTAGACTGGAGGAAAACCTCCATCGTTGATCTTGGTGGGCCTCGTCCATCATTGTGAAGATTGTTGATATAAGGGTGTTAACCCCCGCACGAAGAGATGTCGTCGACGTGCGCCCAGTTGTTTAGATCTTAGGTTTAGAGTTGTGGGCTCTGGGGATGGTGCACCTTAGGACATCGTCGTCAGAGGTCGACAGGTAGGGTTGAGTTCGTGGGGCAATGATAAGCCCGATGACGACGTGAGGGTCGATGGATTCAGACTGAGGATCCAATGTGTCACAGCCACATGGCTGGCATGATTAATGAGCAGCCACGTGGACATCATGTGGGATGGATTTGGCGATTGGCCAATAAAGACCCGAAAAACTTCACGAGGCCTTAACTTTTGACCTCGAGCTCGGATTTGAGTATGGTTATAGTCGTTGGAAAGCTCTCAACAAGTAGAAGATGATGGTATGTTTGAGGAGAGGTTTTGAGATGATCAAGAAAAGAGGAATATTTAATACCCCATCTCCTTGAAGGCTAATGAGGGGGTTGGGTGTGTTACAGACTACAAGAGAAGGAAATAGGTCCCAGAATCGTGATGCTCTATATCTCTGCAATGTCTACAAGTTTTGGGGTCAAAAGTGTAAGTTTGTGTTTCGGGAAGACTTCCTCTTTTTTTAAACTGTAAAAGGGTTCGAATGGGCACAAACAATCATTATAAATATGACAAATATGTCATTATTAAAGGTAAAAAATCCATTTCAATTTTATGAACAACACATATAAATTGGAGAATTCTAAAACATTTGGATTTTTGGATTTTTTTGGCACTTATCATTAGAAACCAAAATATGACTATGTGATTGTTGGTGAAGTTGTAATTTTTTGTTATTCAAACTGTATTTTTGAATGCATAAATGAATTCAGCACCTTGAAAAACCTTTATTCCACTTTAATTATACAATCTCAACAACTGAAATGTGTAATTCCAACAATTCTTCTATATTTCTAACTAAATTTTGGATAAAATTGATTGAAAAATATGACCAAAAATCTTCAAAAATTTAAACTACACTATAAATTGAAAGAAAATTAAGGTTATTTAGAGCAGGTCTCTTTTCAACCACACCATTTTATTGTCTTGTTCAATTTTGTATAAACGAAGAGAGGCTTAGATCATAGTTGAGTTAAGGGCTTCACCAAATTGTTGTATTCCAACCATTTCATTTTAGGTCGACCCGAACATACACATGTTATCAAATTAATCTAGACCACGAGGCAAGTCATTATGATATTTTTAAATTAATGTAAAACATGGGTCAAGTCATTATGTTTTCACAATATATATTTTCATAAAGAATAAAGTTAAATAATGGTAAAGATGAACTAGTTATATGTACAATTGGAGGAGTCTTCATTAACAAATACATAAGAAATAAAAGAAAAAGAAAGAGGGGATAAGATAACATAGAAATGCAAGTTGCTTGTAATGTCTTTGGATTTTTATGAAATTGTATTATCTTAGTTTCAACCTCAATATAAAAGCTTTAATGATGGTTTTGTGCATGGGTTAGATTACTTGGTTTTCCTTTGGAATAAGGATCTTGCAACTTAAACTATTATCGTCAACTCATTGGGTACTTTCATCTGCTTGGCTCAAGAAACTACTGGTTATGGTTTTACTACCTATGATAAGGTATTTATTTATGTAGATTTAAGCAAAGCTCTTCCTGAACACGTAATGTTAACATGTGGCAACCAAAGCTAGAATCAATCCTTGGACTACAAACATGTTGTCCTCTATTGCAGACTTTGCTTTGGCCATGGTCAACTGACAATCTCCTATGATAAGGTGAATTCATCTCTAACTCCAAAAAAAAAATATTAGGATATTTTGTGGGAAAATAATCACAGTTAGATGACTGATCCATAGACAATAGGCCTATGCCCTATTCGTCTCATGAACATAGATGCTAATTGCGGAATAAAAGTAATATGTATCTTCTAATCACTATTTGACTATAAATGTGCTTCACCATGCTATATTTGTTGATATAAAAACATTGTCCATTACCTTCCTATGCTTGATCAATCACAAGAACCTGGTGAGTTCCAGATCTAAGATAAATATACCTTACCACCGAAGGTGTAAATACACTTTGTGATGTCTATTCCCCCAAACAACAAAATTACTCTATCTTCAAGCTTGGATCTTGGTTCTATTACCTATTGGTGTTGCTAAGACAACACACCAACCCAAAAAAATGATTGCAAACAAGATCTAGTAAAGAGGTTCAAACTAGCAAAGCAAGGAACCAGTGCATTGTTGTGTAGGAAGGTTTTATGTAAGTGAAACAAGGGTTGTATACTTGTTATCGTAGGATTTGTATTTGTGCAAATCCCTTCCACAAGTCCCCAAATCTTGTGTAACAATGGAAGATCCTACCATTGTCACCTTAGTAAGAACTTCCCTTGTTTTAGTGATGGAAGAGGTCCACCACAAGGGAGGCTTCCCTGGTGACCTCAAGGGATCAAAGTACCAAGTATAGTAGCCAAACCTACCACCCCCTCTCTTGGTCACCTAAAGAAAGGTCTAGGTCAATGTAAGAATGGAGGTATGGAGTTGTTTGAGTACATGCCTGGAACAAGAACAATTTGCAGCATATATATAATTATTTCCAAGTCCAAATGTGCAATTAATACCTCTTAAAGACACTAGACAATGTAAATTGCATTGACTATTGTAAATTTGCAATAGTGAACAATGATATGAAAGCAATAAATGATTTACAACATCAACAACAATTAATGSTAAAAAATGCAACAATTGACCAATAAAACTTAGCATTTATCCACTAGAATAACATCCAATTGTTTAATGCAATTTATGAATGTGTTAGGCCACCTTTACAAGAGTGTATGCAAACAAATAAGAGTGTTATCATATGGTTGTAGCAAACTTTTGTAACAACAACAAATTATCCAATGAGTTTGCCAATGTTAATGTTAGCTAGGTTAGTAGAATGCTTAAGAGAGTTGAAATAAAGAGTTTGTTGATCAATTCAACATGAGAATGCTTTTAAAACCAATGCCTTTTAAGGGTTATGGAGTCTTATAATAACAAATGCAACTAAGCTTGGATGATGGCCTACTTGAAACAAAGAGGTAGGATTCAAACTCTAAGGTTCTATCACATTAGGGCCTTAGGCTTTAAACCTTGAGGAGAAGGATTTCTAGAGTGCAAACACATTTGGGCCCTAGAAACCTTTTCTCCCTTATTGTAGCTTCAACTAGGTCAAAATCAAAAGTCTAAGGCTTAGGAGTCTAACCGTAGCAAGGATTTTTTCACAAATTTTAGACAAAAATTACCTTGTGAGAGGAAGAAGCACTTAGGTTTCACCAAGCAAGACGTCTAACATGAAATAACAAATTTACTTTGAAACACGAATAACATAAAAATAGAATTGCAGAAAATTCACTTACTTCACTAAGAAACCATGAGATAAAACCCTAATTGAGGAAATTCTCATCCAAAATCAGCAAAAACTATCCACAATTGAGCCTCCAAGCATATCGCATGAGTTTAGAAGAGCTAGTAAACCCAAAAGGGTGAAAATTTCAGAAGTACATCTCACAAAGGTGAGAGTGATGATCCCAAATGAAAATGAGGCTTGCCCTTTTTATGTGGCAACCTCAACATAATTTGTCAATGACATAAAATAAGTGGGGTCAACCCCTTAATTTTTCTCTACATAATGCCTAAAAGAAATATACATCAAATAAAACCTTAAAAGGGCAACATCAAGCCCTAGAAGGGTGACATAATGCTCAAAGGGTGACATAACGCTCAAATGTGATGATATCAAGTCTCAAGGAGTGAGACGTTAGGCCTCCAAAGGCCATGTGGCATGCTACAATGTGAAAGGGTGTGAAGCAAGGTGCTCCCTCATCCCAAACCATGTCAAACCACCTCCAGAACCACAAAGTCCATCAAACCCTAGCCACAAAGGGTGACATCAAGGCTAGAGGATGATGTCACATGCCTCCAAAGGCCAAGTCCAAATGCAAGAGGAGTGTAATCTCATCCCCAAGTGATGTCAAGGTACCTCCAAAGGCAATGTCCTCCATCCTCTGTGCACAAGAGCTCTAGGGTGCTCTGCCTAGCTTGTGGGATTCTAGCCCATATGAATAGCATAATGACCAGTACTGCTCAAACCAATCCCATATGTCCATATTCCAAGGTTCCAAGGATGTGGGAGCCACTGTCTAAGGGTGGTGAGTCATTGGATGACTCGTTGCTCTCCATCACACGTGCCAAAGTTCTGCAATAAAGGCACAACGTCTCGGGTACAAGCTCAAGACATCCCTCAAGAACCATGTCAGGGGCATCCAAAACAAACCAAAGTATAAAACATGGTTAGCCAAAGTTCACAAGAAACATTAATCCTTAAAGCATACAAAGTAAGTTGCAACTTAAGATATAAGCCATGTAAGATAATTCACCTTAGTATCCCCTTCAAACATCACACCAGTTGATGCAGGAGCATCGTAAGCAGCCAACAAAGCAAGCGCAAAGGCAAAGATAGCTGGAAACGCACCAACACACATTTTGAAAGCATTTTGAATTTGAATGAAGAAGCATTAATGTAATAGCTAGGAGAGCGTATTTACATTTATGTTTTGGAGATTGCAAACAGATCTTGAGCATTGCTCTCATCTGTTGGATATGGAGGCATTTATTTGTATTAAATGTAAAGTAGGTAGTTTTTACTTTTGATTAGATAGCTTAGAGCTGTAGGAGGGAAAACTCGTAAAAGACACCCTCGCTTATATCATTGTATTATGAAGAATTTTTGTAAGTTGTTGAGCTGTATAAGAGAAGAGAATAGAAGAACAGAGATGGTAGGATTGTATGAGACAGATAACTATTGCTACTTAACCATGTACAGGAACATTGAGTTAATATAAGAAAGCTTTGACTCAAGTTCATGGTGTTGTTAGGCTTACTGTTTACATCTGTTGAATGGTATGTTTACAGTTGTTTTGTTTCTCTGTTATGCATTTGTTTCAATGCTATGTGTATGCTTGTGATTTCATGTTGAATGTATGAAATCTGAGAGAAGGGAAGAATGATTTTCAATTATTTCTCTTCCTGAGAATTCCTGCAAAGAGTGCAGTGAATGTTCGCAAGGTGTGCATTGACGAAGTTCTGAGTTTTATCTCAGAAAGATTAGGAGGGATATCGTTGTACTCATATCGGTAGAAGTGCAAGGTTATCCCAAAACCATGCAAGGTGTGTGCAGGCTGGTTAAGGCATTGAATTTTATCCATCAAGGAGGAGGATTGAAGGACTGTTGTTGCAAGAAGTGCACAGAGTCAAAGGGCCAAATTGTTAGAAAAACAGGACCGTGGAGAAATAAAATAAAACAAATGCGGAAACAAAACACAGAAGATACACAATACAATAGAGACACAGATTTACGTGGTTCACCCAGTGTGGGCTACGTCCATCAGAGAAATTGCCAGGTCCTTCCTTTATTATTATCCAGCATATGAAGGGATACAACCTACAATAAACCCGCTGTAACTTCCTCTTCTTTCTCTCACAGTCTCCTATCTCATAATACAATATTCGCCATCAACAATAGCCGCAATACATTTCCCTCATAAAAGAGGGTTGCCTTCTAGGGAAAAAAAACCCTAACATATTTTCTACCGTTAGATCTGTGACCTTATAATGAACGGTCCAGCTTTACGATGAAATTACAATATACATTTACAAGACAATTTTTGCTTTGGGGGCTTCGCCCCCGAACCCCCGCTTGCCCCTAGACCCCCCAGCCAGGAGGATAGCCCTCCTGGACCCCATAGAGGGGTTATCCCCCCTCTGCACTCCCCTGCGTGGAAGAGTGTACATACTTCTGGGGTGTAAATACTTCATGGTGTATAAACACGACTGAAAGTAAAAGACCTCTGAATCAGGTAGATAATCAGGCTCCACAACCAACAATCCAAATAACTAGAGGTTATTTGCAAATGCCGCAAGGAGTGCATGCAGGAAATATTTTGGAGACCCTTGAGTCACAAGTGAAAGCTCAGAAGGGATAGAACCTTTGAAGTGTTCAAAGGGAGACGAAGGTCGAGGTCACCCGTAAGAAGGAAAGTTCAGAAGGGTTGACACTGGAGTGTTTGGCGAAGGAGTGTTGAAAACGGAAAGGACGGTGGAAACACTTCCAGGAGAAGTGTCGATCTGTCGTGGGACGTTGGATCTAGTTAATTAGCAAGGAAGATAAGGCTGAGAGTTATTCCGCACTCACAAGCTCAAGAGGAATAATGGCCGTTGGATTCGGATCAACAAGGATCGTTGATCTCGTGCACAAATTTCGTTGTTTCGGAATTCAGGAAGTGGAGGAGGTTGTGACTTAGAGTTGAGAGTCGTGAACTCCCAATTCGCGAAATCTCGATAGAATCAGGACCATCCGATCGTGAAAGGTGTAAATTCGCCGATTTGTGGCGAAGAGTTATCGGGGTTTCGGCCATTAGCGGAGGGAGTCGTTGTATTTGGTTTCGTCAGTAAGCAAAATCCCGAGGTGCCGAAACGCTTGGGCCCCAGTTCTTAGTTGGAGGTCACATCAAGGAAAACTCAAGGGAGGAGTCAGAGACCCATTAGCCCTTTCGGGTTTCAGGGATTGACGAGACATGAGGACTCACATATGGAATTGCAAAGTCACGAAACCCAAAGTACTCTTTCGGGTAAAGGTTGCGGTCTTATCAATGATCACGAGGTGAGAGTTGGTGCTTAGTGCTTGTGTGCACAGGAGAACTCATAAGGACCTGTGGATACACACTAGCGTGTGGGAGATTTCCTGTGGGGAAATCAAAGAGTCAATCTGACTCGCGGGGAAGATTAAGAACGATCCTAAGACCGAGAGGTCGTGCAAAACCTACTTAGGTAGGGGCTTTGCGTCAGGTGGTATCAGAGCCTAGACTTTAAATTCTGTGTGGAACAGATTTGAAATAATGCCGCCCATAAGACGTCAAGATAGACCAATGCCCGATCCAGCTGTGGAAAGGGAAATGAGAGAACTCCGTGCTCGATTAGATGTTATGGAGACAACATAGAGACGGACAGTTGATGATGGAGATGTCAGTGAGGCCGAAAGAAAAAATGAGGCTGGAGCTAAAGAAGAAGTCGCAGCCAAGGACGTTGTAGAAGAACGTCCATTCAGGGTTGTTGCAAGAATCAGAGCCAGAGAAAAGATGGACATTCCAATGTATGAAGACAACTTAGACGTTGAAGAGATGCTAGATTGGTTTAGAGCTCTGGACAAATACTTCGACTATGAGGATGTCAAGGAAGATAAGAAAGTCAAACATGTCACCACTAGACTTAAAGGGCATGTAGCACTGTGGTGAGATGAATTGCAGGCTGACAGGCGTTGCAAAGGAAAGCAAAGAATCAAAAGATTGGATAGGATGGTTGCAAAAATGAAAGCCAAGTTTATACCCAGAGACTACTAGATCAATCTGTTTCGAAGAATGCAAAACTTGAGACAGAATATGATGACAATGAAGGAGTACACTGAAGAGTTCTATAGAATAAACATTAGAGCAGGTCATCAAGAAAGTGATGATGAGAAGGTCGCCAGATACATGAATGGTCTGAGATATAACATTCAAGATGAGATGAGCATGATGACAATAAGGAATGTCGAAGATGCTTATCCAATGGCCCTGAAAGCTAAAGAGAAATTGGCCCGAAAGCAAGGTCAAAGAGGTCGAGGTTGAAGTCAGAGCAGAGGCAAAGCAATTGCCCAGGACAGAACTCAGAAGCCGAAGGAAGAAGAAAAGAAACATCATACTCACCCTGAAAGAGGAGGAAGTTCACAGGGGAGACAGTATGCCGACAGAAACACTTTTCCGCGAGCCAGAGGAAGAGGAAGAGGCATAGGAGGTGAGATAAAATGTTTTGTCTGTGGAAAGATCAGACATAAATATTTCGAATGTCCCGATAGGAAAAGGGATGGAGGCAAAGCTCACATTTCATAAGCACAGAAGCGAAATGTTGAGGTAGAAGATGCAGAAGGCGAAATATCCTTAATGATGCGGAAAATTCTCTTAAAGCGAGAGAAAGAGATAGAGAATCCAGTCCAAAGAAACAGTTTGTTCAAAACTTCTTGCAAGACCAAGGACAAGGTATGCAAGGTAATAGTGGATAGTGGAAGCACATATAATATAATATCCACAGAGATGGTGGAGAAGCTGGAATTGGAGACTGTTGCACATCTGAGCCCATACAAAGTCTCATGGTTACAAAAGAGACATCAAGTAACTATCACTAAACAATGTTTAGTTGAATTTAAAATAGGGGGATATAAGGATGAAATCTTATGTGATGTTATTCCCATGGATGTCTATCATCTTTTGTTGGGGAGACCGTGGAAATATGACAGAAATGTTGTTCATGATGGGAGAAAGAACACATACACCTTGGAGAAGAATGGTAGAACACATCTGTTACTGTCAATTAAAGATGAGAAGGTAAAGGCAGAAGCCAACGATACTATACTTCTCATGAGTGGGAAGGAACTTCTTGAGGAAGTCAAGAAAGATGAAGAAATGCAGTTTGCGGTGGTGAGAAAACCTAGAGTCATCTTAACCAGTACCAAGATAGATGATCTACTTGAGGAAATTCAGGAATTGTTGGAGGAATTTACTGACATAGTAGTGGACGAATTACCTTGTTCGTTGCCACCCATTAGGAGCACAAGTCATCATATTGATCTTATACCTGGAGCGAGTTTACCAAACAAAGCAGCGTATAGATTGACGCCACACGAGAATGAAGAGGTTAAGAGACAAGTCTAGGATTTGATGGATAAAGGGTTGGTCAGAGAAAGTTTGAGTCCATGTGTTGTACCTACAGTGTTAAGTCCAAAGAAGGATGGTGTATGGAGAATGTGTACAGACTCGAGAGCTATAAACAAGATCACCATCAGGTATAGATTCCCTTTACCTAGGATGGATGACTTGATGGATTGCTTGAGTGGAGCAAAGTTTTTTCAAAAATTGATTTGAAGAGCGGATATCATCAGATTAGAATGAGGGAAGGTGATGAATGGAAGATAACATTCAAAACAAATGAAGGACTGTATGAATGGATGGTCATGCCGTTTGGTTTGACGAACGCGCTAAGTACTTTTATGAGGCTTATGAACGAAGTCTTAAAAGATTTCAATGGAAACTTTGTAATCGTGTATCTTGATGATATACTAATCTTCAGTAAGACCGAAGGAGAACATCTGGAGCATTTAGCTGCAGTGATGAGGAGATTACAACAAGAGAAGTTGTTGATCAATTTGAAGAAGTCGTCTTTCATGAAGACATAACTCATTTATTTGGGTTTTGTAATATCTTCGAACGAATTGAAGATGGATCCTGAGAAGGTAAAAACAATCAAGGATTGGCCATCGCCAAAAAGTATCTTTGAAGTTCGAAGCTTCCATGGATTGGCTAGTTTTTACAGAAAATTCATCAGGAATTTCAGTGGAATATGTGCACCGATGATGGACACAGTCAAGAAAAGACACAAATCTTTTCATTGGACAGAGGAAGCAAAGAAGAGTTTCAGGTTGCTAAAGGAGAAGATAACTGGACATCCAGTTTTGGTTCTACCATATTTCAGCAAGACATTTCAAGTGAGATGTGACGCAAGTGGATTTGCAATTGGAGCGGTCTTAAGCCAAGACAATAGGTCGATTGCATACTTCAGTGAGAAAATGAATGAAACCAAGCTAAAATATTACACGTATGATAAGGAATTTTATGCAGTCATACAGGCTTTGAAAAAATGGAGACACTACTTGGCTCCGAAGGAGTTTGTCTTGTATAGCGATAACCATGCTTTACAATTCATAACTTGACAGGAAAAATTGAACTAGAAGCATTCAAAATGGGTTGAATACATGCGGAATTTTACTTTTGTTATAAAGCATATTTCTGGAACTGCTAACAAAGTTGTTGATGCTTTGAGCAGGAAATGTTTGATTCTGCAGGAGTTCAGATTAAAGACCTTAGGTTTTGATAACCTCAAGGAAATGTATAGAGATGATATATATTTTAAAGAAGCTTATGAAGTATGTGAGATTCCAGTTCTCAGAGACAGAAGCCAATGGACTGAATATATGATTCAGGATGGACCATTGTTCAGGGGTAATTAGTGGTGTATACTGAAGAGTTCTATGAGAGAGAATCTTCTGAAGGAAAAGCATAGTGGGGGATTGGCTCGACATTTCGGCCATGACAAAAAGATTGCGCAATTGAATGGCTCATATTATTGGCCAGGGATGAGAACATATATCAAGAAGTTCGTGAACAAGTGCAGAATTTGTCAGCACGCAAAGGGGAAAAGACAAAATACAGGGTTGTATCAGCGATTTCCAGTACCAGAGAAGCCATGGGATGTGGTAAGTATGGATTTTGTGTTAGGAATGACAAGGACGCAAAGAGGGTGTGACTCAATCTTTGTGGTAGTCGATAGATTTTCTAAAATGACACATTTCATTCCATGTCAGAAAACTAGTGATGCAACTCACATTGCAAATCTGTTTTTCAAAGAAGTTGTTAGACTTCACGGCTTACCTAAGAGTATTGTATCAGATAGGGATACCAAATTTGTTGGTCATTTCTGGAGGACCCTATGGAAAAAGATGGGGACTAATTTATCTTTTAGCTCAACATATCATCCTCAAACGGATGGACAAACTGAGGTAGTAAACTGAAGTTTGGGATATTTGTTGAGGAGTTTGGTGGTTGAACATCATAGTCAGTGGGATCAGATTTTGCCGCAAGCAGAATTTGCATACAATGATTCACCAAACATGAGTATGGGACAAATCTCATTCCAGATCATGTATGGAATGCAGTCGAGAGGGGTATCTGAATTAAGGGGCTTGGAGAAGAATGAATTCAGGAGTGCTAGCGCAGAGGATTTTGCAGCAGAGATGCAAGAGCTCCATAGTAAAGTTAGAGAGTAATTAGAGAATTCCAACCAGGAATACAAGCGCAAAGCAGATCAACACAGGAGAAAACTTCAATTTGAAGTGGGTGATTTGGTTCTAGTGCATCTCAGAAAGGAAAGGTTCCCAAGGGGAACATACAATAAGCTGAAAATGAAGAAAATTGGACTGTGTAAGATCATAAGAAAGTTTGAAGCAAACACTTATGAGATTGAATTATCGGATGGGGTAGGAATATCGACCATATTCAACATAGAAGATCTGTATCCTTACAGGGCTGATGAAACAGGAGCAGAAGAGAATCAGAAGGAAGTTCAATGGATTAAACAATTCCCTGTAGTTGAAAAACCACAAATGGAAAAGATAATTGATCAAAGAATCAGAAGGAAGACCCGAAGGAAGACATATTTTGAATATTTAGTCAAGTGGAAAGGACACCTGATTGAAGATGACAGTTGGGAAAGTGAAGCAAATATCCAGAGACATGGACAGACGGTGCAGGAGCTCATGAACATGAGTTCATGATTTTTTCAGCCAAGGGAGTAATGATGCAAGAGCATCATAAGAAGCCAACAAAGCAAGCACAAAGGCAAAGACAGTTGGAAACACACCAACACACATTTTGAAAGCGTTTTGAATTTGAATGAAGAAGCATTAATGTAATAGCGAGGAGAGCGTATTTACATTTATGTTTTGGAGATTGTAAACAGATCTTGAGTGTTGCTCTCATTTGTCGGATATGGAGGCATTTATTTGTATTGAATGTAAAGTAGGTAGCTTTTGCTTTTGATTAGATAGCTTAGCGCTGTAGGAGGGAAAACTCGTAAAAGACATCCTTGCTTGTATCATTGTATTATGAAGAATTTATGTAAGCTATTGAGTTGTAGAAGAGAAGAACATAGAAGAAAAGAGATGGTAGGATTGTATGAGAAAGATAGCTGTTGCTATTGAACTATGTACAGGAACACTGATTTAATATAAGAAATCTTTGACTCAAGTTCATGGTGTTGTTAGGCTTACTGTTTACATCTGTTGAATGGTATTTTTACAGTTGTTTTGTTTCTCTATTATGAATTTGTTTCAATGCTATGTGTATGCTTGTGATTTCATGTTGAATGTATGAAGTCTGAGAGAAGGGAAGAATGATTTTCAATTGTTTCTCTTCTTGAGAATTCCTGCAAAGAGTGCAGTGAATGTCCGCAAGGTGTGCATTGACGAAGTTATGAGTTTTATCTCAGAAAGCTCAAGAGGGATATCGTTGTACTCATATCAGTAGAAGTGCAAGGTTAGCCCAGAGTTGTGCAAGGTGTGTGCATGCTAGTTAAGGCATTGAATTTTATCCATCAAGGAGGAGGATTGAAGGAATGTTGTTGCAAGAAGTGCACAGAGTCGAAGGACCAAATAACTAGAGTTTATTTGCAAATCCCACAAGGAGTGTGTGCAGGAAATATTTTGGAGACCCTTGAGTCACAAGTGAAAGCTCAGAAGGGATAGAACCTTTGAAGTGTTCAAAGGGAGATGAAGTTTGAGGTCACCCGTAAGAAGGAAAGTTCATAAGGGTTGACATTGGAGTGTTTGGCGAAGGAATGTTGAAAATGGAAAGGACGGTGGAAATGCTTCCAGGAGAAGTGTCGATCTACTGTGGGCCGCTGGATCTAGTTAACTAGCAAGGAAGATAACGCCGAGAGTTATTCCGCACTCACAACCTTAGGAGGAATAGTGGTTGTTGTATTCGCGCACAAATTTCGCTGTTTCGGAATTCGGGAAGTGGAGGACGCTGTGACTCGGAGTCGTGAACTCCCGATTCACGAAGTCCCGATAGAATCAGGACCGTCCGATCGCGAAAGGTGTAAAGCCGTCGATTTGTGGCGAAGAGTTATCGGGGTTTCGGCCATCAGCGGAGGGAACCGTTGCATTTGGTTTTGCTGGTAAGCGAAATCCCGTGGTGTCGAAACGTTTGGGCCCCAGTTCTTAGTTGGAGGTTACATCAGGGAAAATTCAAGGGAGGAGTCAGAGACCCGTTAGCCCTTTCAATTTTCAAGGATTGATGAGACAGGAGGACTCACATCTGGGATCGCGAAGTCGCGAAACCCGAAGTACCCTTTCAGGTAAAGGTTGTGGTCTTATCAGTGATCACGAGGTGAGAGTTGGTGCTTAGTGCTTGTGTGCACAAGAGAACTCATAAGGACCTGTGGATACACACTAGCATGTGGGAGATTTCCTGTGGGGAAATCAAAGAGTCAATCTGACTCGCGGGGAAGATTAAGAACGATCCTAAGATCGGGAAGACGTGCAGAACCTATTGAGGTAGGGGGTCTGCATCACCAGTCAAGGACCCTGTTTGAGTTACCATGTTTAAGTATGGGAGGGTCTTCATCCAACCCTATTAGGTGTGCCACCTAGACAGGAAATAAAATAACCCAGGTAGAGGGATAGGTCTCGAGAGTGACAAGGGAAAGTAAAAACCCACCAAGAGTAAGTTTGAAAGTGATATGGTTTGGGGATTACTTCATGGCTTGTGGTGTTAATCCATATCTATGAGCACCTTTGTGGAGGGTGCACTTTCTCTTGAGTTACCCAATATTTGCGTGCCACCTTTTTCCAAACCCCTTTATTAGTCATCTTTCCAATCCATGCTTTTTATATTATATTTTCTAGTCCCCTTTAAAAGGTTTCAAGATTTAAAATCACTTATTTGGGACTGGGGAGAGCATTGGACGAGTATAGCTCAAGATGGACCAGATTTTGGTGGTCCCACTTTGCTATGTTCACTTTCTTTTCTAGCATTATTTTCTTATTGTTTTATAGTAGTTGCATAACAACCTATGGGCCTTCATCCCCTCTTCTCATGAGAGAATGGACCATAGTCAAAGTTTAGTGTAATATGGGAGGATTCAAGGTGAAAAGTGTCCAGTATGATCAGGAGTAGAATGTTACCCTTGGGAAGGCCCCCCAATATTACCCTAAACTGACCACCAAGGTGAAACAAGGAAACTGGCACAATTTCCAATTTCCCAAACCAGTGATCCATTATCCAACTTCGACTAAAGATCCTCATCCACATGCCCGAAAAATTAAGTACAACACTTTGCATGAAAGAAGGCTAACATACCTCATGGTGGCAATGTCTTACCATCCCCCATACTATGGGTTGCTTGAATGTGATGAGTCTTGGTTGATGCAATTGGGAGGCAAATGAGGGGGGTTGTTGGGTTGCCACCTATGGACATGTTGATCATCATCATCATCATGTTCTCCATTATGGGCCTCGAGACATGATATTCTCTAGTTACCCCTAGGCATGGGGGGGTAACAATACTCATACAATAGTGTAGTTTTGAAACCCATCCATACTCATTCATTACTAGTAGAAATCACAAACAAAACACTCACTAGTCAAGGGAAATCACTTGCTAACAAAAATCAATGGACAAGGTTCAATCCAACATAGAAATGGTATAAGGAGCTTCTCCACATGAGGACTCAACTCCAAACAACAAACAATGATGTGTATCCAAGACAAAACACCATTCAAATAGTAGCTCATGTAATCGCAACGAAATTCATCAAATTGAAATGTGTCAATTCATTGTAGCTTGTTGATTATTAATACAATGGAGTTTGACTTGGGTTAACTGGAGTTTGACTTGGGTTAGCTTGTACACATTATTTGTAAATAGGTTTCCCAATGGTGCACAAGTAGCATGCATTAAAAGAATGGATGAGTGTATATATTCTTCCAACCAAAGAAACTAATGAACGCAGTGCTCTGTATACGACAAAATTTGAATGTTGTGTGTGGGGATTTGCCCAACAAATGATATAGACCAATGTACTCATGCCAACGTATAATCACAAACCCACATTGTTGTTCGTGTATCCATAACATAATATATCACTTCGATTAACATAAGTATAAATTGATTTATGGTAGGAGAGTAGCCAACATGCAACAATATTGTTGATAATCGCAAAGCGATGAGTTTATGAGTTATGTGTATCATTCATTCAATGGAGAGACTAGACAATGTCACTA
>ML783700.1:129572-147998 GCA_009831015.1 Picea engelmannii
ATCAATGTCAATTCCAGGTACCGTGAAGACTTTCCCCTCCACAGTCACCTTGGGTAAGAACCTAGAGAGATAGGCCACTAAGGTCACCACAAACAACAATACAGCCTGGGGGAACAGTCGTCAGTCCGATCCACACGCAAGGGTAGGTTATCAAGCCTGAAACCAACTCAAAGGCTTCCAATCATAATTGTGGGTATACCTCGGAGTGATCCCCGTAATACGTACAATCTCTACACCGATGTCAACAAAGCAGGGTTAGTAACTCTGCCAACACTAATGCGACCTAGTGCTTAACCCTTGTGTTAGAAGGGCGTCCTAGGACAATATGCTGCCAATGGAATTTAACACTCCCTAACTCAAGATGCTATTGTGTGTTTTTGAGCTTTTGGAGAGTGTGTCTCTCTTCCTACTCCAAAGCACTAGCCTAGCTAAATGTTGGTGTAAAAGAGCCCTAGAAAAGAGTTACTAGATCAATTTTAATATTACACAATGTTTTTAAAAGCTGTTGTTTACTCAAAGGTAACGGAAGTGAAACTCGTGATGTATGAATCTGACCCAAATAATGCAAGGACGATGATGAAATATAATCCTTTTCATTCCATGAATCCTAGTTATGGGAGAGAGAGAACATTTTCCGAATCAATCTCAATACTACAATGCAAATGCAATGCTCAATTTCCTTTCAGATGTCAATGCAAACAATCATATATTAATGAACAATTTCTAAATATCTTTTTCAATACTCCAATACTCTAAAATTTGATTTTCCAAAGTTTTCAAAATGAAAAAAACAAAAACTTGAAAGAAAACTTATTTTTCACTTTCCAAGAAGAACTCTTCTTAATGAGAAAAGAAAATCAAATCATAAAGAATCAACAATAACAACCCAAATCACCCTTTCAACGAAAGCAAGAACCAAGAACAAAACAAAAAGCTTGTCAATGCAAATGAAATGTTCTTTTGAACCACCAAGCAAATGAGAAAACACTAAACACTTAACTCTCTACCAATCACTGGTTCTCAGTCAATCAGACACATCCAACTTCAGAAGTCAGAGAGAAAGAAAATGCCAAACAGAGCCAAGAAAAGAAAGTCAAGCTACCAAGGGCAAGAAAGACCTAGAAACCCTAAATCTATTCTAGCAAGCAAACTAAGGCAAGAGATGCATAAGTCAATGACCCAATAAGCCAAAAAGACACAAATCAACTGTTCTGAGCAATTGGAAAAGTCAAAATTTAATTTCAAAAATTTCAAAAAATCTGTTCGCAGGCCAGTGTGGAACACAGTGCGAGAAGATAGTATTCTCGCAGGCCAGTTTGATGCAAGATGCGAACAGTTCGCACTGAAATATATATGCAGAGTGCGAACTTTCCTGGTTCTCACAGGCTGTCAATGGACACAGTGCAAGAATCCCTGAAGATAATGAAAATTTTGAAAAAGCAAGAAAAATTCAGACTGGCTTATGGACCCAGAAGGTCTCTCAGGATATCTTGAGGACTCAGATACTGACAAAATAGGAGGAAAAGGCAGATAGAGCAAATGGCCACAGAAAATTCAAAAAACCATAAAGAACAAGGGAATGGCTCCCCAGCAGAGTAGCCAATTTTGTTTCAGGATTAATCCGTAAGTGCGGACATGAACCGATCTCCCCAGATCCACCTAGATCTGGAACAAAACAGGACAGAATACTACACTTTCCCCAGATCTAGCCTATTGAATGAACTAAGAGATGAGGATCATGGACATACCTTATGAACACTTTCCTTATGTCTCTGTTGTTCCAAGCTTTGCTCCAATGCTCTTGCGCCGTTCCGATGACAACAACACAAACCAATCAAAGCAAAGGCAGATTAATATATTCAATAGCTAGTCTATACATATGATCAAGGAATTATGTAATAAAGTGACATCATCTTTATGGGAAAGGGACATATTACTGTATTGCATTAATTTAAAGTGAAACTTACAACCTGAGCCTTGATGTCATAGGTCTCCTTTCGATGGCTCCTAGCTCTGACACACACACTTGCTCATGCATGAAGAAAATCAACTACTTGTGATGACCTTGCTGCTGTCTCTTGCTGCTGTAGCATCAGTCCTCCACACAGTCTTGCACTAATTCTCCAATCAATCTTGCCTCTAACTTGCTTAACTCTTTCCATGAGAAATATTCTCAATATATAGGAGAAGATAGATTGGTTACTTGGATAGGAAATGATCCCAAGATATCTGGAATTCCAGTACCTGAACAACCATTCGAAGCCAACTCATGTTTCTAGAAGATCCCCTTCTAGAAGATTCGAGATTTCTATCTTTTTCCTTCCTTTGGAGCATGTTTGCACCTTGAAAATGAGTACAGTGCGAGAAATTCGCACCCCAGCTTAATGCAGCCTGCGAGAATCAGGCATTCTCGCAGGCAGCTATATAGGTAGCCTGCGAACATCCTTTAAAAGCATGATTTCTGGAAGCAGACAAATGTAACTTTTCTCAGGAAATTGTTCTTAGTGAAGAGCTTGATTTTCCATCATCATAACATTATCATAACATCATCATGACGACCAAAATTGTGGATAACAATGAGTGCCATGGATAGCTTAGCCGCCGAGGCATGGCTAGAGAACAAGGTGATGTGCTTCGCGCTTCACGGGTATGACTTGGAGGTCTTTAGCTAAAGGGGAGTGCCCTTCTATGGTGGAATATGATCCTACTACAACAAAACATGGTCATCAAAGCTGTGTTACGGGAACGATTCGAGGAATGGTTCTGGGAGAAGTAATTGTCAGAGGAATTCATTGAGTGCCATCTCGATGAGTTCAACGCCTTACGATAGAGTGGTCGTACGGTGCCAGGTTATAAGACCAGATTTATGGAGCTACTTTGGTATGCCCCACATCTGAACATGAAAACACTGGAGATCAGCGAGTTCGTGATCGACCTTAAATCTGTATTTCGTGCGAAGGTGAGGATATAAATTCCTTGGACATTGCACGATGCAGTTCAGTAGGCCTCATAGCTGAGAAGGATTTGGCCTTAGGTGTCGGGTCATGCCTCCTACAAGACTGTCCAGACTGACGTCATCCAGTGCGCATCAACATCAGATGCCAACTGGACAAGACATCTTGGTATCAAGACATGTCTACAGAACCCTTGTTCACAACACCATGATGACAAGTTCCTCAACAAAAATGACCAAGATCTTAGGCTGGTAGGATAGAAACATCTACTTCATGGACCAGGAGTATAGGAACGAAGATGGGTGTTGGACATGTGGAGATGCCACCTTACCAGCAAGACTGTCCAGTTGAAAGGGCTAGAGCAGCCGTGTCAACACGAAACACTACCATTGGGAATATGGGCGAGGCCCATGAGATTCTTAATCACGGTGAATAACTTCTAGGCCGAGCGCTAGACCACTATGCTTGAGGCGTTGGGTACCATCGCCAAACAAACTTTAGTATTTGTTAGATCTCGGTGCTATAGAGAGCTCTATTCCTAGTACTGCGTTGAAGGGATTTAGATAAAATCATTCAACATGGAGATTTTAGATTCGTCTTTATGGATTCGGGTGCCCACTGGATGGTTGGGGGAAGGGGTATGAACTGTCGCTTCAACTTGGGTATTAATGTAATATCTTGATGATGTGGTTAGTATGGAATTTTTGGAATCGCATGAGGCGATACTCAACTATAAGACAAAATGATTGAGTTTGGTTGATGACGAGGGACATAGAAGTGCGATTGTAGGAAGAAAACAGGGAGTATCCCTGAGGTTGATTTCTTCCTTACAGCTACAAGAGAGCACACACAAGAATTCAAGTTATATGCATACTTATCACTGAGCATAAAGGGCATGGCAGAAGAATTAGAAAATCTTCCGGTAGTACAAGAGTTTGTGGACGTGATTCCCAAAAGAATTACCAGGTGAGCCGCCCGAAGCCAATATGGAATTTACCATTGACCTAAAAAAAATAAAATTGGAACTGAACCGATGGACATAACGTCTTCTCGGATGTCGACACCTGAGTTACAGGAGTTGAGAATGCAATCGAAGGAGTGGATGGACCTAGGACTTATACGCCCAAGTGTATCGCCTTGGGGTGATCCTGTTATTTTCATACATAAGAAGGATGGATCGTGGAGACTGTCCTTGACTACCGTCGAGTATTCCTTGATGACATATTGATATATTCTCGGATGAAGGAGGAACATGATGAAAATTTTTGCTTGGTACTATAGTGTCTTTGAGAGAGAAAATTGTTTGGGAAACTGTTGAAATGCTCTTTTTATCATTTGAATATTCATTACTTAGGGCATGTCATCTCCGGTGAAGGTATTTCCATGGATCCATCGAAGGTAGAGGCTATTATGGAATGGCCTGTGCCGATGAATGTCCCAGAAGTACATAGCTTCATTGGCTTAGAAGAATATTATCGATGGTTCATTGAGGGTTTTTCAAAGATAGCAATCTGATTACAGAATTGCAGAAGAATAAAAATAATGTTGTGTGGAGTCATTGACAACAACACCGATACTAAAATTCCATGACATGGTCGAGGAATTCTTGATATGAACTGACGCATCCAAGGAAGGCTTAGGTGGAATCTTGATGCAAGACGGTCGAGTGATTGCTTACGTCTCAAGGAAATTGAGAAGGCATGAGGGAATTACATGATACATGACTTGGACTTATTATCCATTGTGGATTCCATGAGAGTGTGGAGACACTACCTAATTGGTCAGAAATTTGAACTAAAAATGGACCACTGTGGTTTACAACACATTTTTATGCAAAGTGACTTGAACGCGCAACAAAGGTGTTGGTCGGAACTTCTTAGAAAGTATGATTTCAATATTACCTACATAAAAGGAATAATGAACAGAGTGGTTGATGCGTTGAGTTGGAGACCACGCATATTTTGGTGATACCTCTTCAGAAGATTCTACGAGAAAATATTCTAACTTTATAGCGTGATGATGATTGGTAAGGAGGTTAAGGAAATTATCGGACAAACACCATGTTGGTACCATAATTTGAGGGATTTAGTATGGAAAATTATGGATTAATGAGATATAATAACCAAATTTACGTACCGCCCAACAACGAGTTGAGAAGTTTGATCCTAAACGATGCTCATAAATCAGTGTACATGGCTCATCCATGAGTCACGAAGATGAGGGCAGACCTTAAACCCTTATTCTTCTAGAAATGAATGAAGGAAGACATAGTCAACTACGTGGTGAGATGTCTAGAATGTCAGCAAGTGAAGGTTGAACATAGACATCTGAAAGGATTACTACTACCACACACTACTCTGGAATCGAAATAGGAGGTCATTTTGATGGACTTTATTGTGGGATTGTTGCTGACAGCGAAGAGACACGACTTGATTTTCATAATAGTTGACACTTTGACAGGAGTGCACATCTTATCCCTGTGCGCACTACTTATATGGTGCCAAAATTAGCTGGGATTTTTACGAGAAAGATTGTGATATTGCCTAGCATGCCTAAAAGGATCATATCTGATCGAGGATCGGTGTTTATTGGATGATTTTGGATTAGTTTCCAAGAGGCCTTGAGAACCCAACTTAACCTTAGTACATGTATTACTTGAAGATAGACATGTTGACCAGAGGAATGAACCAAATTTTGGAAGGTTATGTTACGTATGTATGTGTTGGACCAACAGAAACATTGGGAATAAATCTTGCCGTTGGTCGAGTTTGTGTGCAACAGAAGCCATCAAGGTACCGTTAAGATGACATTGTTGAGCTTCTCTACAAGCGACCATGTCAGATGCCTTTGAGATGGGATAGACTTGAGGATGGGGTCCTGGTAGGACCAGAAGAAATCCAAGAAATGGAAGAACAAGTACAAACTATAAGGAAAAGGTTTGGAAGAAACACAAGATCGACATAAGGGTTTTTCCAATGTGCATCGTGTGACCATAATTGTGAAGGGCCTAATGGATAGTCGTGCCTCATTCTTCGAGGTGTATGCAATATTTTTATCTTGTATCTATGTGTGAATTTAGGTTAGTGATCCTACGCATGTGATTGACTTGAGTTCTTGGCATATGTTGGGCGAGGGTGCGCTCACGGCGAAGACAATACACATTCTGGACCATCGAATTCTACAACTATGACATCAAACTGTCGATCAGGTCCAGGACTAGTGGGATGATTATAGTACACACTCAAATACCTGGGAGGATGCATATGATATGCGTCAGTAGTTTCCATTTGTGTTGATAGCTAGACATTTAGAGATTGTTAGATACTTTATTTTTGTAGTTGTATACTGTGAAAATTCGGGACAAAGTTTAAAACAAGAGGGGGTGTATGTAACATATCTCTCTTGCACACACCTGATTTGAATTATTATTTGAGGACACTTGTGTGGAAGTGATCCAATTCATTATACGATTGACTATTTCGCTTATGGATTATGATGACGTTGTGGATGTGATGACATGTTATTTGATTATATATGTGTCGACAGGTGCTATTGATTGGTTTCTCTTGAGTGTGTAGGACTCTAGACAGATTGAGGATGTTGATGGCATCGATGGACCTCCTTGGACTCTAGATAGAGTTAGGGAGTGGATTGTTTGTGGTTTGATTATTTATGTTATTGCATATGTGACATGACTGGTATATTATGATGTTGTTATGAATCCCTGACATGTTGCGTTGATGGATGCAGGCTGACGATAGCTTTCTAATCAAACTCACATTTGTAGTAAAGGGGTCATGCATGACAACCACATATATTGAGGGAGAGGGGTGGTATCATCCCTACCACACCCTACCAACACTCCCACCATGGTTCAAATTGTAGGTTAACTATTACCTAGTTCGAGAGATCCACAATTCCATGAGGGCAGACTGACACAGTCGCTCACAAAGATTCTAAGGGGCATGCAATAAGGCAGGGTCCTTATTCCTTAGAGGCCTTTAGTCTCCCACAAGGTTGCCTGATGTATTTTTGACTCCAAGGGTTAGACGTCTACCAAAATCAATCAAAAGGAAAGTGGCACCCTTGGAGCACGTAGTGCGTCTTGAAGGGAACACCACATAATTTGAACATGAATAAAGGCGAGTGACACCCTTGGAGCACGTAGTGCGTCTTGAAGGGTACGTCGTGACGTTTAAAAACAGGCGAGTCAATGAACCTAGTTGCCTAGAAAACAATATCTTACCTTGACATGGTTAGCCTTAAATTAATTATGTATAAGTAAAGTTTATTAAATTATAACCTTTCCCTTAAAAGTTTGCTAAGCCTAGTTGAATTTGAAGCCTAGGTATACGTAGGATAAGAGGACTAAAAATTAATTAAACAATTAATAAAGGGGGGAGGAAGAAAAGAAAACGGGAAGAATTAAGTTTATAATTTAAAAGAAGATTAAATTATCTAAAAATTTAATTGTTGTTTATGTGCAAAACTTGCTAAATTCGAACTTAGACAAAAAGAGGAATATAAATGCAAAAGGAATGTGAAACATAGAAAGGAATCTAGTGTAGAGAACTTTCCAAAAATGAACTCAACTAAACTTTAAGAAGGGTGTCAGTCATTAAAGGAAATTGAGGGAATAAAGGGACAACAAGGAGCGTTTTTAGGAATACTTTTAGGTGGGTGAGGGAAATTGACAATTTAATTAAGTTAATTGAATGAATTTATGGTGCAACTAAGGGATTGGGTGACAAGTGTATGAGGGAGAATATTTCCTAATTATTCTTAATAAAATTAATTTAATGTGCAAATGGAAAGGTCACTAAGAATAAATCTATATAAGAAGTGGAAGAGAAGATGAATAAAGGAATTTTTGGCAAGCGTAAGGTTATGTTGCCAGATTTTTCTTAACTGATTTTTCTTGTGGGAGTTGGGATACCCAACTCGGACATGAGTGATAGATCGACCTTGAGAGGTGATCTAGGAGCTAGCTTATTCTTTGGTTTGTGTGCTTATCCCCTTTGTGGATCAGGGGGATAAGGTGGAAGAAGAGTACCCCTAGAATTGGCTCGAAGGTACCGATGAGGTATTCACGATTAGCAAGCGGGGAGCGGGATGAAGCCGAAGCGTGGGGAAGCATCTTCGAGTTCTCTCGTCAGTTATAATAATTATTTAATTTTGTATTTGCATTGGATTTAAAATAGTATAATCAAGTTATTCTGTGTTAACTGGGCAAGTTTTGAGATCAAGGAGGTCAGCTCCTTGAGGTTTTATGAATTCTAGAGGAGATTTATGATAACCCTACCATTGAACTTTCTCAACTAAGTAATCTAAATTCATGATTAAATTGTCTCTATTATCCCAACCCGTATTGATTTATGAGGCTCAACATTTCCTTTTGATTTGTGTAAAGAAATTTTGGCGGTTAAGGGTAGGTGTATGCACCAGTTTGATTCCTAACTAGTTGCCCTTAGTTGCATCACAAATTTTTTGATTTACACTATGGTGTTCCACCAGATACCTATGAGTTTAGCTACCTTAGTCAGGTAGGGTTATTTTACATTCTGAATGGAGCCGCCTTATTCTTGGGACACCTTTCTGTTTCCCCAGAATTCACTTAGCGTGGATTCTCTCAAGGTTTTCCCCTTCTCATAAAATTTAGGAATGTTGCTTGATTGATCACTGAAATTCTGGAATTTTGGTAGATTCATGGAAGCGAACCTTTCTTGTCGAAGAGGTTGTTGAGGGGACTCCGCATTGAGCTTTAGAGTGTGGAGGGAATCAGGGTTGCACCCTTGTAAATGAACCTTGTTATGTGCTTCTTATCCTTCTTATTTATGGTTTTAACTGTGCAGGGATGGTTAGAGTGATTTTGAACTTGTGATAGGGGACAATAGTGTGCATGGATGGTTAGAGTGATTTTAAGCTCATGACAAGGGATAGTAGTGGCTGTGTTTTCTTTTGGCGAGCTTAGTTTTCTCTTGCAAGAGAGGGAGCCATTGTTAGGCACGTTTTCCTGTGTTTTCATCCAGTTGTAATTTCATTTTTTTTCCTTTCTTGGGAGGGTGCCATTGTTAGGCGAGTGGTTCCTACGTACTTCACTTCTGTCTAAACTTTGTTCCTTTCCTGTAGATATTCCCTTAAATGAAAATGGATCTTGGGATTTCACTTATGTTTAAACCTTGTTCCTTTCCTGTAGTGATTCCCCTAAATGAAATTGGAGCTTGGGATTTTGGGTCTGTCTAAACCTTGTTCCTTTCCTGTAGCGATTCCCTTAAACGAAATTGGAGCTTGGGATTTCATGTCTATCTAAACCTTGTTCCTTTCTTATAACGATTCTCTTAAACAAAAATGGAGCTTAGGATTTCACTTATGTCTAAACCTTGTTCCTTTCTTGTAGTGATTCCCTTAAACGAAAATGGACCTTGGGATTTCTCTTATGTCTAAACCTTTTTCCTTTCCTGTAGTGATTCCCTTAAACAATTTGGAGCTTGGGATTTTGTGTTTGTCTAAACCTTGTTTCTTTCCTATAGTGATCCCCTTAAAAAAAAATGGAGCTTGGGATTTCACTTCTATATAAACCTTGTTCCTTTCCTGTAGCGATTCCTTTAAACGAAAATGGAGCTTGGGATTTAGCTTCTGTATAAATATTTTTTCTTTCCTGTAGCAATTCCCTTAAACAAAAATGGAGCCTGGGAATTTCTCTTGTATCTAAACCTTGTTCCTTTCCTGTAGATATTCCCTTAAATGAAATGGGATCTTGGAATTTCACTTATGTCTAAACCTTGTTCCTTTCCTGTAGTGATTCCCTTAAACGAAAATGGAGCTTGGGATTTCACTTCTGTCTAAACCTTCTTCCTTTCCTATAGTGATTTCCTTAAACGAAAATGGAGCTTTGGATTTTGCTTCTATTTAAACCTTGTTCCTTTCATGTAGCGATTCCCCTAAATGAAATGGGAGCTTGGAATTTCGCTTCTGTCTAAACTTCGTTTCCTTTCCTGTAGAGATTCCCCTTAACGAAATGGAAGCTTGGAATTTCACTTTTGTCTAAAATTTGTTTCCTTTTCTGTAGAGATACCTTAAACAAAATTGGAGCTTGGGATTTCACTTCTGTCTAAACCTTGTTTCTTTTCCTTCAATGATTCTTCTAAACGAAATTTTGGAATTGGAATTTTGTTTTCCGTCTAAAGCCTTCATTTTCTCTTGTAGTGACTTGCCCCTCTCAATCCTTCCTTGTCTTTGTGCACCCTTTATTACTCAATTCTCAACAGAACTCTCCCCAAGAAGGAGTTCAGGGATGGGGTGTTCTAGCAGGGAACTGATCCCTTCTCTATATTAAACTTCTTTTGATGTTTACTGTGTTTGTTCTTGGAAATGTAGTTTTTCCGTCAAGCCAAAATTTTTATGGTTAATTAAAAGAATGAAGTTCTTTCATCTTGAGCAAATTCTGGAATTTTATAGGATTCGTTTTGGTCATTATGATCACACCTTGGATAGTGAGATCTGGTTGTTGAGGGGAGGATTTATCTGGGGCGAGTATGCACCTTTTTGGATTATGTTGATAGGTTGTCTGAGGGGATTTTCAGGTTCACATCCCCACTGTTGGCCCTTGGATAGGGAAGCAAGTGAAGATTAAGGAAGAAAAGGAAAAACACGAACTACACGGAAGACACAGTGAATGATACTGGGTCGAAGTGAGAAGAAAAGCAGAAAAGACGGTGTGAAGTAAGAGAAAGCAAGTTGTTGGACAAGAAGATTGATGATGATAGATCCGAAAGGAAGACATATTGTGGACAACTCAGTAAGCGGAAAAATCCACCGCTGGATGCTTTGGAGCACTGCATGAGAAGGAAGGAAAGACAGGCTGGCAAAGTCCTGGAAACACAGGTCAAGTTGACCTAGGGTTTTAGACACCTAGGGTTTTGGAATCTAGGGTTTTGACACTTAGGTTTTAACCTAAGGGTGTCCGAGAGCTATTGTAATGTATAAATAGAGGTCTAAAGGACCTAGGATGGGTTGTTGGTATTGTTGTTGCTAGTTTGGTTGAGAATTTGTTGTTTTTGTGTGTTCGAGTGAGTACTATTGTGGGAGAAAGAAGTGTTGAGTGCGAGAGCCTTCTGGTATTGTAAGATCTTCAGCTGGGTGTGAAGATCTCCCCTGTAGTTGGGTGTGCAGGGATGGGAGAGACAAAGAAGAGAAGAGAGAATATCTACTAGCTAAGAGCATAGACAAGAATTGTATGCTTCACCTTAGTACATTATAAAGCACAGTTATGTGGATGTAGCCCTAGGGAGAGGGTGAACCATGTATATCTTGTGTTATGTGTGATTGATGCTATGTTCTCTGTCATTTGATATGATGCTATTGTGATATTGTGTTAGATATGAAGTATAACTTGCGCAATAGGTTTAAGAAATATAAAGAATAACTAGGTGACTATGTATTATTGTTGTGAATCCATTCTTCATTTCCTCTGGTTGTAGACACTTGTGTCCTGCAACCCCCTATAGCTACTTCGGGTGAGACTGCATCTTCTTTGCAGGTGTTGCCGAAAGGGCCAATAGTTAGGGCTTGTTCATGCGCTCTTGGAACTGAACCCTGGGTCTGCCCCTGTGCCAACAAATGGTTCCATTACTGGGACATGAATCTTCTTGAGGGAATGTCAAGGTGGTTTCCATCGAAGACAAAGACTCAGAGGTGGATAAAAGATCAAGAAAAGGACTTTGTTGAAGCCCAAAAAAAGAACCCTAATCTTAGTACAAAGGATTGGTTGGAAAGATATATCTTTACTGATATACACGAGATTTTCTTTGGAGGAATCCATCGAGAGTTATACGAGTGGTTATCTAGGTTAGAAGACACCCAATTTGAGATTAGATCTAGGACACCTGTGGTTTGGATGTCGGTGCCGATCAAGAAGTTCAAGAGAGTTGATAATGCCATGTCAAGAGTAGTAGATCACTGGTTGATAGTACCATCAGAGGATATATCACTGAGTTTGTTGTTGACAGAGTAGAATCGTATAGCCAACCAGAGAGATATTTCTTTAAGGGGCCTAGAGGAAAAATTTTACATTTTCTGAAGCTGAAAATCAAGATGCTATTGCATGAGAAGAACATATTGAAGATACAATAGTCGACTGGATTGAATAGCTAATGCTCAAGAACTCAAACAACGACAATGACACAGAGACTGGACATACGCGCAGTGGGAGAGTGTTCAGAGAAGTTCCTCTTGTGCACCTATTTAAGAAGAACTAAGGGGATGGGGGTTTCTACAGTGGAGAAGAGGCAGATCTGATAGATGAAGAGCATCCAGAATCCTCTAGGATAGAGGAACCTCGCCGAGAAGAGCCAGAAACTTCAGGAACTTTGCTGATTGTCGAATTAAGTACTATTAATCCTATTGTTGTTTCAACAACATTAAGTAATCAGAGTAATCATAGTCACTAGAGCGCTCAGGGAACTGTTACTAGTAGTTTTCCACATACTTAGTCAGGAAACCTAGGAAGATCTATGGAAGATGAGGAGAGGTTACCCACCTTCAGAGGAGATGGATCTGAAGATCCTAATCAACACTAGTTTCTATGCGAAGCCATATGGAGTATTAAGAATATCACTAATGAAGCTGTCAAACGAGATCAATTCAGTACTACCCTAAGAGACCATGCACTGAGATGGTACATGAAGTTTCTTAAGGGAATTTCCCAACCTAAACCACTGAATGAGATCAAGAATGCATTGATTGATGAATTCAAGAAACCCAAGTCAGAGTCACAGTGCATTACATAACTAAAAGAAATCAAGCAGAGAATAGTTGAACCTGTATGGGAGTTTGATTAGAGGTTTAAGACCTTGACGGGCCACTTGAGTTTCAAGATCCCAGATGAGAAGAACAAGGAATGGTTCATCACTGCCCTCTTTCCACACATAAGAGTTCCTCTGATGCAACAAAAGATTACTTTGTAGGTTGAGGCACTGGAGATCGCCATGAAATTAGAATTAGCCCCGATGGGAGAATCCAGCTTAGGTATGAGTTAAATCTTGAGTCAGCTAACTAGTCTATCACTGCAGGTTGAAGATGTGAAGAAAGACAAGGGAAAATATAAAAGAGAAGACATCTGGTGTATCATATGCAAATTAGAATGCCATGACAAGGAGTATAGTCCCCTATTCCATGAATACTTGGCCTCTAGAGCTCCGAGCCCCTTGAAGCCAGTTACCCTACCTTGGTGCGAGGTATGTAGAAATTGACATCACCCTGGTGAATGTTACTATCTGCAAAAATATGTCCAGACACCCATAAATTTGTATTGCATGTTCTGTAATTCGGTAGGACATGATAACAGGGATTGTAGGGCTTACAATCTCATGCATGAAAGGTCGAGGGATATATACAAAATTCAAGGCGAATTACAGCAAGAAGGAAGCAATACATAGTATAACTCCCCTGGGAGAGGAAACTTCAACCCTCATGGTGGATTCCGAGGAAGAGGAAGAGGAGGAGGTATGGGTCGAGGTTGAGGATAGATAATCTATTATAGCTGTGCATAGCCAGGACACTTGGCAAGGAATTGTCAGAACCATTGTACCACTTGCAGCTATTGCAACTCCTTCGAGCATGTTATCGAGGAATGTCCAACATTGCTGGCTAAACTTCAAGAGAGACGGGGATCTCATAAGAACCCAAAAATACAACTAATCAAATCATAACCTCACAGAGTCGATCCCATAATTGTTGTTATCACTAGAGGAGGCACTGTTACAGGAGAGGATAGAGTGATCCAAGGAAAGAATACAAAAGAATCAGGAGTCAGGAAAGCTACAGAGAAGACACAAATGTTTGATGCAAAGAAAGAAAGACAAATATTTGAGGAGGCAAGACAAGAATTCGGGAGAGACCAAGTCTCTATTGACGAGAAAATATGACTGACCGTCAACTGGAAGAACAAGCCCGGTCTAGGGTTGTCTAAATAATCCAAGCCGTTTGGTGTAACCTTTTCTGACAAGTTTAATGGCTCCGTTAGCCAACCTAAGGTCCTAATGTAAAGAATAAAATAAACTAACTAATGTTAAAGAAACTATGATAGATATAATATGTACCCTGATCTAATTATTTAAAAGTGTATTTAAGAGGAAAGATAAAATACAGGTATGTCATTTATGAATAGAATAATTACAGGTTACTGTCATTTATGAACAAAATAATTATAGGTTACAAATTTTCATGAAAACTTGTAAAATCAATTTTTTATAATCATTCTAAAAAATAGATAAAGAAAACACATATTCCTTTATATTTTATGATTTATAATCATCTATCTGAGAATTATGACTAAAACATAATTAGAAATAAGATAAATCAAAGGTCAAAAGGCAATCAAAGGACTATATCCTATTCCACTAGTAAATAAAATGACGAAAAATTAGAAGCAGGTGAAGCTAACCTGTTATTAGTTTGTTAATTGTGTCCGACCCTCTGTGCAAACAAAAGCATCCAACTACCCCGCTTTCTGAAATAAATCTGCAGTAGGCTTATGGTAAATTTTTCCTGAATAAATTCAAGATGTGTATTGGCAGCCAGGGTTTAATAACATAATATTGAACACGTGTGATCCAGTAATATTATGATTACGAATGATTACAATCAGAGAAATATTTGTGTAAAACATCCATATTTATGTATCAATTAAAACAACAAAGAAAAACCCTGATATCAAAATTGAGACTGATGATCATAGTTATCACATATGGAACAATAAACAAAAGACAACATTTAAAATATCAATTTAAAATGGAATATCAAATGTCATGGAGACTAAAGCTACACATCACATAACTATTCCAAAATAGAAGAGATGAAACATAAATGAGACAACATTCACATTGGTCTAAAGCCGAATTCCTACAAGTTGTTCGATTAGGTTCTTTCAATCATTTGTCCATAATCTGTTTCAGGAGAAGATGTCTTCCTTTACAAAATGTAGAGTATTTAAAGTGTTTTTTGAAATCCTATTTTCCTAATCCCAGGATAGGATGAGATCTCATGAGATCAATAATATTACAAAATTAGAGGGCTAGCAACCACTCATAATTGAGTTGGTTTTTTCTTAAAAAATTATTAAATTTTTTTACAAGGAAAACAAAAGAAATACTAATCATTCAAGAGCAAAGTTGAACATGTCTCCCCCAGAAGATCAACATCTAAATCTAATATTCCCTGAAAAACCAAACAAGAATAATTTAGACAATTACCCATAACCAAATTCTAATTTTTTTTATTTAAAAGAGACATGTTTTTAAGAAAAAGATAAGCTACAGGTTTATGTAGCTAGTTTAAAATAGTAAAAATCAACCACAAAAAATCTATTTATTTTATTTTTTCCATACATAATCCAATCCAAAAACAAACAACGATTAACTGTTTTAGTAATTTGACAAATTTGAATTTATGATGGTGGAATTTGTTGAGTTTTTTGATAATTACATTATCAGCTTGCTTGATCCTCTTGCTTGTAAAAATTAAGTTTGAATTACTCTGTTTTACATTCCTTCCTTTGAAAATTGATTTGTTTGAAACCACCTAAGTTGGCTCATGAATAGTAACCACAGGAAACCTGGCCTTTATCACATCTGAAAACCTCCGCCAATGATTTTCTAGGCATGAAAACAGATCGTGGCTTTTTTGCCCAATGAGTTTCGACCAACAACAAAAGTTTGATCTATGGTAGCATGGTCCTCTTGTGTATCAACACACAAGTCTTTTATAGCAGGGATTATCTCATGTCTATGATAGAAATAAGCCTTTTTCTGCATATCTTCATACCCACAGAGAGGAAAGGGGAAAAAAAAAACTTAGTCTAAACAAATTTTCTGAGAAAAAGCAGTCCAAAAAATGAAACATACCTCCGAAATGGATTCATTTCTGAAGAATTTGTTTGTGATGAAGGTAAATGGCCCCATTTCCGAAATGGGTCTTAAAGGGTTTAGACTAATTCATAATGGTTTTCTCAGGATCGCTCCCGCAAAAACGTGTCTCTGGCATGCAATTATGGTTTATCTGGTTGGATTCACATCACCGTGAGATAGCAATGCATGACGACCATTTGGCTCCAAACGAACAACAAGAGCCATAAAAAACATGACTACAATGTAACAAGGATGACTTAGAACAGTTTTAGGTTTGGATGGTAGGAGTGATAGGAATAGATCCGAATGTATCAAAGGAAAAGAAAACCAAAACGAAGCCTATGTGTTATCATAGCATAAAAATCGAGGGTTTGGTCATGAAGCTTTACCATTCCTGGTAATGAAAACCTCACATACAGAGTATGGAAACTTATAACCTGTAATGAAAGGCTTATTAATTCACTGTGCCAACAAGGTGGAATAAGTACAAGGTACAGTAGTTGCACATTAATTCCCATGACTACTAGCACGACCATAGTATTTTGCAAAGGGTTTAAAATATACCAAAACAAGAAAACTCATAATTAAAATGCAAACTATCTAAGCATTTAAAGATTATATCAATACTGAAAATATTCCAAAGATAAGTCATTCAAGTGTTGGATTTAAATTGGGTATAAGCATGTTGATCTTCCAAAAGAATGGCTTGTATAGAAAATATAATACCAAGCTAGGTTTTCATGTTTGATTCATGATTTCAGTCATGAATCAAACATAAAACAAGACGAAAAACACAAACCTAAGGAATTAATGAATGTCTTTTCTACTCCAGAAATCGTCTCAAAATGATAATGTTTACAAGAATGAGGTGAAGGCAGCTATAGATAATGTCATTTCCTGTTCACATAACGATATCGTGTGGGGCTTCCAACAATGGCGACTTACTGGGTGAAGCAGTTATCTCCGCATCACCAAAATTTCATGTTAGGATGAATAAGAAAAATGAAGATTTGAGAAGAAACTGACAACACATCAAGCATGAAAATCTTAGGGAATAACATAGTCCATCATCAGATGTGTTTCCGTCAAAAGTGTAATCTGGTATCAGAACTAGATTTCAAGAGGAACGATGTTTATGTAACTGACTCTAATACTGTTGACATAGCCATTGCTGCCAACAAACGTCCATTGCCTCAGTAGGGATGTCATTTAACCCACTCTAACACGTCTATCCTGTCCAAAATTCATCCATTTATGATGAATAACATCTTTATTCATGGATTAATTTTAAGGGTCATACCTGATAATTTTCTTGAACCCGACATTGCTTCACTGCCAGCAGGCATGTTCAGTACCCCAATGAAGTTGCCTTGGTATCACGGATGCATTTACCCGCTGCCAGTAGACATGTTCAGTGTCTCTACAGGTTTACAAACACTTCCCACACCTTGCAGTGCTTTCAACTCTCTAGAATTAATTTACAAATTTGCAGAAACTTTATGATATTCAAGAGAGCGTGGTGATACTGAAAACTTCAGATTTTATCAAACAAAATTTTTTGTTATATAATTCATTTGTTTTCTTAAAATGATCCTTATCATGATCTGGACACTTAGATTCCCGTTAAGAAACCATCTTAAGGACATGAAGGTATAATCGAGTTGTTTTCTTAAAAACAAGGACAACGTTAAGAGTTTATTAATGACAATCGTTATCTCGAGATTTTGAAAAGAAACCATCAACACTGTTTTGAGCAGGAACTTTCTTCTGCTGATTTGAGTTTAACAATTTACAGCATGGTGCTTTGAAAAGTAGTCAGTTGTTGCTCTTGGATAAAAATTCTGATTTTCCTTCCACAAATGAAATGGTGACATAGACACAATTTTTTAGAAACAAACCAAAAACAAGCAAAATGAAAAGAACCAAAATGAAAAACAAAAAAACAAAATAAAAAATATTTACAAGAGGGTGGATATGAAATCATCACGCGAAATATCTCTTGAGAGACTAAAAGAAAATAGAAAAATCCTCATTAATATGAATGCAATCCTACTCATGGCACCTTGGGTCAGGGTTGAATTTACAGTTCAGATTTACTTATCTCTTTACTTTTCATTTAAAATTTTTCATGATGATACTGCGTTTTTGAAAAGATGAGAGAAAGGGTCAAAGTGGACTTCCCTGACAACAATCATATTATGGTTCTCTTAGTGCACCCACTTGTGTTCATGACTGCATTATTACAAAGAGAAACAGTGAGAAATAAAGCTAAAAGAAAACCTACTCCTAAACCTACTCTAACTACTAAACAAATCAAAATACTACATAAAGTCATGCTTCCAATGTATCCATCGGAGTAACTGCAATCCTGCAATGGAAACAAAATTAAAAATTACTAGAAAGAATGGTAGTATATCAAAAAATGACAAAAATATATCATACTTACCTTTATCATCATCATTTAAAAACAAGGCAAGCATGATCTTACCATTCCCTTGAACATTTTTTTTGTATGAATCCTCCAACCATTCTACAAGTTTGTCATTATATGGGTTACAAAAATATGA
>ML783700.1:159658-175820 GCA_009831015.1 Picea engelmannii
TGGTACACTCATAGATGGCATATTCTTGATGATACTACACCATTGGTACTACTTGATTAGCACAACAATTGGCATTTGTTTGAGATACATGATTGTGGCACTTGGTTCATGATGGAGACATATCATGAGTGATATGATACATTCTTTGGCATGTTGGTAGATGCACATGGTTGGCATATAGGTAGATGCACATGTTGGCATGTTGATAAAGGCATATGATTGATACATTCCATGGATGATATCTTTTGGCACATTGCATGATGTTGATGTACATAGGTGTTGTGCATGATGAGCACACATTTTGTACAGGATGCACTTGGTTGATATTTTGCTCATGATTCTTTATTTCATTGTTGACATATCTTTTGCTTCATGATGCTTGGTGTTGGAGCCGCTTTTATCTAAATACATGAAATGTTATACTTAAGCCGAAGAAGGTTGGATTTTGGGACTTCGTTTGTTTCACGTTTCTACCCCCTAAAATTGTAGTATCCTGACGTGTGAAATGGTGAAAACCCTCCTAATTCTAATCACCATTACTAAAAGACTAAGCAAGGATTATCATCTCTTAGTACCTCGTAACCTCTCTCTCAGGATTTATGCATTGAACGTTTCTCAAGCCTCCAACTTGCGAAGTCATGAAGTTGTGTTAAAGTTACCCAGGTTAGTATCAAGAACAAATCACTTTAAACCCTAGTTAGTCACTATCGTGATTTCGTGACTCGACGATTGTTTCCCCAAAGGGTAGCACCTTTGTAGCCCCGATCTATGAAGTCGCGATTTTCTTTAATTAATCATGGATTAATTAAAGGCTTAAGTCAAATCACTTTAATCAATGAAATCACACCATCGCAATTTCAGGTTTTTAAGGTTCAGTAGCTAGGAGCGAAAACACCTGATGTGGCGAACGCCGAAAAGGGAATTAGAAAATAAGTGTGCTAAATGGAAAGAACTAAACCAGATTAATTAGTTCCTTAAACAAACTTTAACACACACGGTTTACAGATGAAGATTTGAATGATTATGTGTTTTTCAATGTTACGAATCGTCAAGCATTTATGGCATTTAATTGAATTGCAGTGAGGTGACAGATGGTAAGATCTTGTTTTTACTTCTAAATCTTTCTATTAAGTGATTTGACCATTCTATTGGCAAGGACACACACATGCTTAAATGATCAAGATAGAGAGTTTTTCCTTCATCATTTCAGTTTTCATTTCTATTTGCACACATAGCCATTTCACCAGGATAACTTCTATTTGTGTTTTCAATTTTTTCGACAGGAGATCCAGTTGCAGGTTTCTCTATCATGGCTCCACGAAAAGTTCCCAAGGTAGTTGTCGAGAGTTTAGGTCAGGGTTTAAAAAATGATGACTTGTCAACCAAATACAAAATCGTTGCTCAAGCTGAGATGCACAAAATAGCGGCGAGGCCCCAACTTCTTCCCTATTGTGATATGATTAGGTGGCCACTGGACCATGTGGATATCCCGACCAAGATGATTATCAACAAACAAAAGGTAACGATTGGGACTTTCAGACCAAAACATTTTTGGGCAATGTATAAATTATCACCCACACCAAACCTTACCCATAATGTCGAATTTATAGAAGGTTTCAAGAAGGAGTGCGAGCAATATGCACAAAGTTTATCCGATTTGATAAAAGTTTGGGTCTCACACCCTGCGAAATTTAGGGTTGATACTCATGGAATCTATTCAATATCTTCCTTAGAGCCACAATTCAAGTATATAGCAATGATGGCCTGCAGGTTGTATGGGAAGGAGGACACTACCCATTTTTTCCTCCCATGGGTACCGCTTATTCATATAGTTGTTGAGTGTTTCTCCTTCGATTGGGCCAATTTTTTGTCTGATAGTCTAACCAGTCGAATTACTGAATATCGAGCACAAAGGGCGAGTAAGAAATAAGCTTCGTTCTTTATGTCTGCTTACATCATGGATGCTATATGGTTCATGACACCCTTCCCACTAATGAACTGGAGCTGGGATCCATCTAATACAGAGCCTAATCATGTCTACCACTCGAAGCTTTGGGAGGATAAATCCAAAGAATTCATCTACGAGATCTTCAACTGGGTAATGGTACCATTGCATGTCACCATCTTTAGCCAGCCACCTCCCAGGATTTCGAATAGCGTCACGACCAACCTGAGTAGCGTGGAAGATTAGTATATAGAGGAAGAATTTTCATATATTAGGGTTTTCGGCACCTCTATTCCTCCATATTATCTACCGCTATTCTTGCCAGATAAGCTATTGTGTCACAAGATCGCCAGACAGACTGTGCTCGACGAAATAAGCAAAGAGCTCAAAGGAGTATCAAAAAAGGTATGTCTGCCCTTCCCCATTCATATTGGTGCATATTCCTTGTTAGATTTTGGCCATGCCAAAGCCGAGGCTACGACTTTAGAAGAAATGAAGCTCATGGATATTGAGTTCAAGAAGCATGACCCTAATAAGGTTGTGAGCAATCACCTGGTGAGTTATGGCCTGAAGCGATATGAACATGAGGATTCCCCTCACGATGAAATATTCTGGGGTGCGAGGTCCTACTCTGAAGTCGTAAGTCAGATTCAAGCCCTGCCACCCAGGGATATGGTAGATTTCCTTAAATTCCAGGAGCATTGGCGGAGTTGTCTCCCCCAGGTTTTACAGGGTGAAACCCCAAAGCTTTCGATTAGATAGTAGATGGAAGACAAAGGTTCAAAGGATTCAAGTCCTAACAAGGAGAAGAACTAAGAGGAAATAGGGGAGGCTAGAACCTCAGAGCGAGGAGCCAAAATCCCCTACCAAGAGGAAGGAAACCCCAAAAAGGGTATGTCGGGCAAGCAGGTCCAAGGTCAAGCAGAGATACCCTCGCAAGGGTCCAGTGACTCACTATCGCTCATGTCAAACAAGCCAGCCATAGATGCTACCCAGAAACAACCATTCAATGAAATCGATAGTCCCATTGCTTCTATCACACCCTTACAGTTCACAAAGGGGAACCCCGATGCGAGATGGATTTTCGATGAAGAACTAATGCCCATTTCGGTCAAAGAATTACCCCCTAATGAATTTTTCTTTGATAAGAAAAGGAAGGCTATATTGAAGCAAGAATCATATACAAAAGCGGGCATAGATGCTAAAAGATTTAAAATCTTGACAGAAGGAAAGGCTGTAGGGGAGGAGGAATTCACCGACGAGATAGCAAGAACACTGGGGGCTTATGCTACGACTAACCAGTACTCTGTGGGAACCTTGAAGGCACAATTGAAGCAAAAGAACCTCTTAATCGGCAAGTTGGAAGCTAGGGTGGCTACGACGGAAGAAAACGCTAGGAATGAGGTGAGTAGAAGCCTGAGCAGGCCAGAATTGCTGATCTGCAGAAGATCAAGAAGCTTAGATCTGACCTTGAGTTGGTGTGCCAGTCGACACAAGTAAGCCAAACATAGGTAAGCCAATAGGAGCAACAAATAATACAGTTACAGTCGAAGTTGGATGTCATCGAGAATCAGGTTTTAGACATAAAAATGTTCATATCCCAAGCTGCCGAAATCCGACAAAAGGTATTAACGACTCAATAAGACTTGCTTGTAAAAGTGGGAACCATTCAGAACCACTTCCAGATGATAGATTAAGTGTTGGAAAATATTTCTTTGAGAGAAAGAGAAGCTGGGGCAGTTCGAGTTGCTTTCCAGGATGTTGTTATAACTACGATGAAGATCGATATGGTCAGCAACTCCAAATTATCCATCGCAAAAAAAACTAGAGGGAATATCTTGTCGAAGGTCTGGGAGCAGAATATATCAGAAAGCAGGGGGAGAGCTAAAGAGGTGATGAATTCTTGTGAGGAAACATTTTCCTTGATAAATAAAAGTTTGTTAGACCTTGATAAGGAAGGCAGTGCTGGGACGCTAGGAAAAATCAATGTAGCTAAACCCCTGACGGACATCAAAGAAAACATGGAGAAGGAGCAAGCAGAGATATCCCAAATAATCCAGGTTGATATTGTCCAAGTGGACAAATGGCTAGTACAACCAAGTTTACAATTATACTCTATCCTCACGGAGGACCGACAAATAGGGAAAAGTTTGCCACAATTGGTGAAGAGTTGTTACACCTTTGAGGCAAGCAACCAAGCAGAGCCTTTCAGGTTGATAGCCTAGTTGGTTGAAAGGTGTGTCATTTGCATTGAGCAGGTGAAGGGGCAGGTTTTTGGTGCTAAATAATGACATATATCAACCTATTCTATTTCTGTAGCTGGAAGAGCAGAGAAAGGAAGGTGCTCCACCCTTACGAGGGAAGACAAAAGATGAGGAGATGAAACACTCCATTTTTTCATTTGTAACTGACAAGTTTCCGGAACGATCGGAATTCTAAATGTTTAGAAGTTTGTTTAATTATACATTTAGATCGAGAGACAAAGGGGTTTTCAGAGGAGGGTTGGAGATTGTAATACTGAAAGATCTTTTAGCCATGATTAATACAAAGAGAATTGAAGACTCCATATTCTGTCAAGATTGAGTTATGTGTTTTCCTCTGTTATTTCATACTTCATGTCATTTTTTACATATACGTCTTTGATGAATGTTTTAGTTGCAATATTAGTATAACTTCTATTGTGGTGATCAGGTTCTAGTTATCTAGTTATTTACAACTTTTCCTCTATATCGGCTACTAGAAGGTACAAGACCTGTGAATTACTTAGATCTCTACATTTTATGCTTTTATCAAGATATCTCTTTTTTTTCTTCTTCTGCTACAACGTGGGATTCCTCTGAAATTGATGCCCCACATTGTTGCCATCTCTATGTTTTTATTTCATTTTCACACTTGGTTTCAGATTTTAACTCAGTTATGGAAAATGACCTTCGATTTTGTTAAACCCTTTGACTGGATTCACTGAATTTCCCTCGTATAATCTAAAATTGAATAAGCACTTTAAAACATCAACCTTTTTTTTAAGCTCTGTTTTCCCCATGAATGTACCCATTGTAAGGTAGCCCAACATCAAACCCGGCCTATCAGATCAAACCAGCATCACTTTGAATCTTTTCGATACCATACTTAAGACTGCCATCACTTGGATAGAGCTTGAACTTTCATGGGTCACCATCGAACGGGATATCAACATTCAAAAATATTTGGAAGCTAGACAAAGACAACTTAGAAATCAGCCATAGCTTCTTTCCCCGAAGTTGTTTCTTCCCCTTTTTTATCACTCAATCACTTTGGATGCTTAGAATCTATACTTTATAGCCTTGAGTGTAGACTCTGGAACAACATATTTCTGGTGCCGTTGTCGGGGATAGAGAATTGTAGTCACTTTCCCCTGAGAAAATGACATTTTCGAGTTTCATTTTTGATAGTGAACAAAGAGTGAACACCTTGTTAAGGTTAAACCTTCATCATTCAATTGGAAACTCCACTCTTAAGTAAGCTGGCATCCTTTCGAAAGAACATGAGACAAAGCCTAGATGCCAAACAAATAGTGCCAGTTTCTGACCCTGAAAAAATACTAAGACCAAGGGGTCTTTTTAAACAAAATGCTATTGCCGACCAACCCAAGTCTAATCAGTCTAAAGATAATACCTGTTTCAAACCTTCACCCTCATGAGAACTTTCTCTCAGGCAAATATCGAACAATGCTGTCGAAACCGAGACCCTAAAATCCGAGCAACTCCTACCCGAGATCAAGACCGAGACCTCTCCGACTACCTCTTACGTTAGTAGGGGCGACATGCCTTCCGTAAAGGTCATCCCTATTTATATCCCATCGACTCTCAATATAAACTCCTCTATCACTCAAGGCCTTGAAGAAGTTTCCACATCCACGGATTCGACACCGATGGGTTCTCCCATTTACATATCCTGCAAGTCGGAGGAGCTGAGTCCACATATACCTTCTTCCCCTTTTTCAATTTTCACCTCCCCTGGTAAAGAGTTTCTGGACTTTTCCCCTTTCCACCCCAGGGAAGCTAGAGAGTCACTATACATCTTCGCCAACGCTCTTTATAATGCATTGATTTCCTCTCCTAGGTTATCCATGGCCGCCGCTGGAGGAGGAGCAGGGGGAATAGGAGGTCAAGGCCAACAAACACCTCCCAAGGTTTTCACCAAAGTAGCCACTAGATATTCCCCCTTGGTCCTTCCAGTACCTCTCAATGATTTACCCAAAAACTATATGAAAAGCTTACCCAAGTTCACAAGAGAAGGGGATCTAACTGCAACCGATCATATCAATTTTTTTGATCAATTCGCTGATATTCTAGGTCTCAAGCACGAGGACGTGTATTCCTGTTTTTCTGTCCAAACCTTCGAGGGACAGGTAAGAACTTGGTTTTGGAGCCTACCCCCAGGTTCAATCATATCCTATGATGCGCTAGAAGACCTATTTCTCAAACAATGGGGTGAAAGAAAAGATCATTTATACTATTTGACCGAGTTCGGGTCTTTAAAGAAAAAGGGATCTGAAACTATTATGAAATTTATCCAAAGGTTTAACAAGTTGTACAATAAGATCCTTGTTGAAGTTAAACCATCCCAACCCGCAGCCAAAGTAACCTTCGCAGGAGCTTTTGAACCCGATTTTGATTTACTGTTAAGAGAAAGGAGAGGGGTTGACCTAACTTGAATGCAAGATGATGCTGTGCAAATTGAGTCAAACATGATGGCTTCAGGTAAATTAAAAACGAAAATTGAGACGGGAAATAGGGAAACTAGACGTCTTAGAGAACAAGCAGGTCCGTCTAGATTTGGAATATCCTCAGATGACATGGCTAGGGTAATAAAATAACTATCAAACAAAATCTCGAGAATGGAGCTAGATCAATCCAAAGCTAATCAATTCATTAAGAGAGAATTCAGGAGAAATCCCAATCCTTAGTTTCAACCAAGACAAATTAAAAATGAAGATGAAAAGATCCAAACACCTCTAAAAAATGAAAATTTTATTGGAGGAAATGATATGAAAGAGTTCGAAGACTTGGAAGAAGACGTAAACACCTTAGGTGAAGATTGTATAGAACCTCACTTAATGAAAGAATATTATGAGAAGTCCCTGAACACTGAACAAGCATCGGTTGAAGACAATAACCTAAATAGCGTTGATAATCTCGCTTATCAAGGAATGGCCGACACCATAATGGTCGAGCTCTAGCATAAATACAATCTGAGGCCCAAAAACAAACCTGTGTCGACTGCGCAACCCAAGAAAATTTTTCCTAGGGTCGAAACATACGAGCCCGTCCAGCAAGAGACCGAGATATGAAATAAAAAGGGGGTAGACTCGTAGAATACCAACGTAAAAGAGGCCGAAACCCAAGCGAGAAAAACCAAGGCAGTGGAAACGTGGACACCCAAAACTAGAAATGCTAAAAATAAAACAGTGCTACTAAATAAAATGGATAAGAAAGAGTCCGATGTTTCAGCCAAGGAAACAAATAAAATTGCGGGAGGTTTCTGCCTAGAAAACAAGATAAAAAATATCAAGATACCAATACCTTTGGTCGAGTTGGCAAAGAATCTTGTGTACTGAAAACAAATAGCCAAGATGATAAATTTTTCAGATCTAGAGAGTTAGTCTGACATGATAAATCTGGAAGATGACAAGCCTAATATCACTTTTGTTCCACATTTTGAAGGTGCCAAAGATACTATCACCCCCTTCTATATTACCCTAAAAGTGCACGATCGGATGTTGCATAATTGAATGCTGGACTTTGGGGCTTCTCATAACGTAATGCCCAAATCTATTATGGATAGACTAGGCCTCGAAATCACAAGACCCTATGGAGATATTTACTCATTCGATTCAAGGAGAGTTAAGTGCATGGGCACGATCAAAGATTTAGTAGTCACCCTCACCCAGATTCCAGTGAAAAATGTCCTAATGGATGTAGTTGTCACTGATATACCCCTGAATTATGGTTTACTATTATCTAGATCTTGGGGAGCCAAGCTCAGGGGATCCCTTCAGCTAGATATGACTTACACCACAATCCCTATTTTTGGTGGACAGTTCACACAGTTATACAGGGAAACACGGTTGGAATATATGGTAAGTGATCCTCAGAATCCTAACAATTACCCTATTTACATCGCCGATCAAGACCTGGGAAATTGTATTATGTCCTTTGACGATACTGAAGATAATTGTAAAGGAGAAAGTTACATCGATGAAATCAAAACCGAAAAGACAACTAAAAATGTGTACAACACTGGAACTTGGAAAATTTTCTTTGATGGTGCTTCGTCGTGTGAACGAGCAGGTGCAGGAGTTCTTTTCATAGCACCTAAAAATGAATTCGTCATTCCCTTCTCTTATAGGCTACAGTGGGATGTAGACTACACAAACAATGTTTATGAATATGAAGCTCTAGTCTTTGGACTGGAAGCTGCCAAGAAGCTAAACATAAAGAAGTTAGAGGTATATGGAGATGTTGAACTGATTGTGAAGTAGGTAAATCGGTAGTACCAGGCCAAGCACCCGAGATTGAGGTCCTATAGAAATTGCGCCTAGGATCTAATGGAAAATTTATTTTCGTTAGTAAAGGTTCATTTCATCCCATGAGCCAAAAACTAGTAGACCGATTCACTGGCCAAAGTAGCTTTGAATTTTGCACCCCCTACCGCTTTCAAATTAAAGTACCACATAGAGGTAAGGCACATACCATCCATACCAAACAACATACAACACTGGCAGGTTTTCGAAGATGACGAACAGATCAGAAAGTTTCTAGAAATGGTGATGATTTCTCTAAAACCCACATTGACTAGGAAAACCAAAATGATCATACCTGGATTATGCAGGAAGGGGAGGAACCTCAGGAGTTCTGAGAAAAAATTGCAAATCATCACCTGGTAGTGTTAAAAAGTAATCAGATCCCTAAGGGCCTGATACCTCTGGAAAGGTTGTTTGATCAAAACGACATGCCTCTGAAGTCCACCTTGCAGCCCCAACCGGAGGAGGTCGAAGACTATGACGTGGGCACCAACAAAGAGCCTAGGATAGTGAAGTTATCAAAGTACCTTCCTCCTGAGATAAAAAGAAAGTATATGGACTTACTCGGGCGATATAAAGATGTCTTTACATGGTCTTACGACGAGATCAAAACCTATGATACCTTTGTGATTGAGCACAAGATACCTTTGAAACTGGGTGTTAAACCCTTCAGACAAAAGCTCAAACAAATCAACCCTATTTTACCGCCTGTGGTCAAAAAAGTAGTGAAAAATATTTTAGATGCAAAAATAATTGTACCTCTCAGGTACTTTGACTGGGTGGCGAACTTAGTCCCGGTTAGGAAGAAAAGAGGGGATATCAGGATGTGCGTAGACTTTAGAAATGTAAATAAGTCCTCTCTCAAAGATAATTATCCTCTACCCAAAATGGATCACGTTTTGGAAAATGCAGTTGGGGCAAATAGGATGTCGATGATCGATGGGTTTTTCGGTTACAATCAAATTGTCGTCAATGAGCATGATAAGAAAAAACAACTTTCACCACCCCTTGGGGAACATTTATGTATGACAAAATGCCTTTTGGTCTGATGAATGCAAGTGTTACCTTCCAACCCGTTATGGATATCACTTTCATCGGTGAAAGAGATAAATTTGTAGTTATCTACCTCGACGATCTGACTGTCTTCTCTAAATCTGACGAAGACCATCTGTTACATCTGAAGCAAATGTTTGAAAAATGCCAAAAATTTGGTTTGTCTTTAAACCCCAAGAAGTCTCACTTCGCGATGCAAGAAGGTAAACTCTTGGGCCACATTGTGTCTCGAGACGAAATTAAAATCAACCCTAAAAGGGTAGAAGCTATAGACACCATAAATATTCCTATAAATATAAAAGAAATTGAGTCATTTTTAGGAAAAATATTTTTTTTAAGAATATTTATCCCAAACTTTGCTGAAATCGTGAAATTGATCACATATATGATAAAGAAGAATAATGAAGTGAAATGGATGACAAAAGCTAAAGCATTGTTTGCACGCATCAAGAAATTTGTCAGCGAAGCGCCTGTACTGGCAAGCCCTGATTACCTAAAGGATTTCCTGATTTTCTCGTTCGCCTCCAAACACACAGTGGTGACAATACTTCTCTAGAAGACTGAAGAGGGTTTCGAGCAACCAATAACCTTTTTTAGTAAAAGTATTAGAGATGCTGAACTGAGATATGATATAATAGAGAAACAAGCATATGCTATGGTTAAGGCATTGAAGGATTTTAGAACTTACGTGCTACACTCCAAGGTAATTGCATACGATCCCACCAGTTCTGTGAAGGATATATTGGTTTAGCCTGATAGTGATGAAAAGAGGGGTCGGTGGATTGCTAAAATTCAAGAGTTCGACCTAGAGGTAAAATCGACGAAACTAGTGAAAGGACAAGGTCTGGCTAAGCTCTTGGTGGAATCAAATTTTAGAGCACTCAGAATAAATAACCTGCAAGGATATGAAGGACATGGGGACGTAAACGAGCCCGATGACCAAATATCTATATCCAGAATCGAAGAGAAGTTTTCCTTATCGGATTGGTATAAAGATATAGTGTCCTACCTACTGACCCTGAAATTCCCTAGGGATCTGTCTCCAGCTAAAGCTAGGACATTGAAGCTACATGCAGTGAAGTATTGTATATATGAAAGTCAACTATACTGGAAGGACCCATTAGGATTCCTAATGGTTTGTTTGGTAGAATCAGAAATAGAGGGGGTCATAAACGAATTTCATGAAGGAGTTTGTGGAGGGCATCACGCCTAGAGGGAAACAACTTATAAAATCCTGAGGGTAGGATATTATTGGCCTAAACTATTCTTATATATCAACGCCAAAGTCAGAGCCTGTAACCCTTCCTAGTTGTTTGCAGGAAAACAAAATTTCCCAACGCTACCTCTGGTTCCTGTCAAAACCGAAGCCCCTTTTCAACAATGGAGGTTAGATTTTATAGGCAAAATCAACCCACATTCCAGCGCTCAACACAAATGGATCCTCACTTCCACAGATTATTTCACCAAATGGGTGGAGGCTATTTCGACTAGAAAGGAAACCGATTCGGTGGTGATAGATTTCCTCGAAGAGAGCATACTGTCCAGATTTGGATGTCCTCGAAAGATAGTAATGGATAATTCCCAGGCATTCAAGTCTATGACAATGGTCAACTTTTTCCAAAAATATAACATCGTATTGTTCCACTCCACAACATATTACCCTCAAGGTAATGGGTTAGCCGAATCATCAAATAAAAGTTTAATTACCATAATTAAGAAGGTGTTGAGCTAAAACAAAAGATCTTGGCATGTACACTTGAAGTACGCTTTATGGGAAAATCGGATAGGTACAAAGAAATCCATTGGTACTTCTCCTTTCCAAATGGTATACAGGACTGATGTGGTATTACCTATAAATCTAGTGCTCCCTGCAATGAAGCTCTCGCAAGATGAGAAAGAAGAGCCAAACCACATTACAAGAAGAATAAATCAGTTGATTGAGGTCCAACAACGCAGGACCGAGGTGGATGCAAGGATGCATAAATAACAGGACAACATGAAAGCGTTGTTTGATCATAAAGCCAAAAACAAATATTTCCTCCCCGATGATTTGGTTTTAAAATGGGATGCTAGGAGGGAAGATTCAGAAAAACATGGCAAATTTGATCATATCTAGTACAGACCGTTTAGAGTCTCATGTTCTGAAGGGAAGAATTCATTTATGTTAGAGAATTTGGACGGTAAAACCCTCAACGCCCCTATCAACGGGCGTTATTTAAATCACTATATACAATAAATGAGTTCCAAATCTCCATTGTATATACCGGTTTGTGTTTTCTTTTTTTTGTTCATATAACTTTTCGGTAAGTTCACTTTCATCGCGAATAAAATAGGCTGTTGATTTCCTAGAAGTAGAGACATACATTTCGACACACAGAACCCCATAAATCTTGAAGACCTGATACTCTTCATGTTGTTTCATATAGGCCTTCAAATTACAGCCCAAACCGCAAAAGGAGAAAGGGACGGTCATGTATCAAGAAATTGACCCACCCGAAATAGGTGACAAATATTTTTCTTTTAGAGGGCAAGTAAGAAAGAAACTTCGTTCTTTATGTCTGCTTACATCATGGATAATATCTGCTTCATGACACCCTTCCCACTAATGAAGTAGAGCTGGGCTCCATCTAATACAGAGCTTATTCATGTCTACTACTCGAAGCTTTGGGAGGATAAAGCCAAAGAATTCATCTAGAAGATATTCAACTAGGTAATGGTGCCATTGCATGTCACCATCTTCGGCCAACCGCCTCCTAGGATTTCAGATAGCGTCACAACCAACCTGAGTAACATATTAGATTGGTATATAGAGGCAAAATTTTCATATATCAAGGTTTTCAGCACCTCTGTTCCTCCATATGTTCTATCGCTATTCTTTCCAGATAAGATATTGTGTCACGAGATCGCTAGACAGACTGTGCTCGGCAGAATAAGAAAAGAGCTCAAAGGAGTATCAAAAAAGGTATGGCCACCCTTCCCCATTCATATTGGTGCATATTCCTTGTTATATTTTGGCCATGCCAAATCCGAGGCTACGACTTTAGAAGAAATGAACCTGGTGGATATTGAGTTCAAGAAGCATGACCCTAATAAGGTTGTGAGAAATCACTTGGCGAGTTGTGTCCTGAAGCGATATGAACATGAGGATTCCCCTCATGATGAAATATTTCAGGGCGTGAGGTCCTACCCTAAAGTCCTAAGTCAGATTCAATCCCTGCCACCCGGGGATATGGCCGATTACCTTAAATTTCAGGAGCACCGGTGGAGTTGTCTCCCCCAGATTTTATAGGGTGAAACCCCAAAGATTTTGGTTACATAGTAGACGGAAGCCAAAGGTTCAAAGGACTCAAGTCCTAACAAGGAGAAGAACCAAGAGGAAACAAGAGAGGCTAGAACCTTAGAGCGAGGAGCCGAAATCCCCTACCAACAGGAAGGAAACCCCAAAAAGGGTACGCTGGGCAAGCAGGTCCAAGGTCAAGCAGAGATACCCTTGCAAGGGTTGGGCGACTCACTATTTCTCATGTCAAATAAGCCAACCATAGATGCTATCCCGAAACAACCATCCATTGAAATCGATAGTCCCATTGCTTCTATCACACCCTTACAGTTCACAAAGGGGAACCCCAATGCAGGATGGATTTTCGGTTGAGAACTAATGCCCATTTCGTTCTAAGAATTACCCCCTAATGAATTTTTCTTTGATAAGAAAAGGAAGGCTGTAGTGAAGCAAGAATCGTATCAAAAAGCGAGCATAGAGGCTAAAATATTTAAAATCTTGACAGAAGGAAAAGTCGTAAGGGAAGAAGAATTCACTGACGAGATAAAAGGAACACTGGGGGCTTATGCTATAGCTAACCAGTACTCCATGGGAACCTTGAAGGCACATTTGAAGTGAAAGAATCTCTTAATCGGCAATTTGGAAGCTAGGGTGGATACAACGGAAGAAAACACCAGGGATGAGGTGAGTAGAAGCCTTGAGCAGGCCAAAATAATTGATCTATAAGAGATCAAGAAGCTTAGATTTGACCTTGAGCTGGTGCACCAGTCGGTGCAAGTAAGCCAAACGCAGGTAAGCCAGCAAGAGCAACAAATAATATAGTTACATTCGAAGTTGGATGTCGCTGAGAATAAGGTTTTATACATAAAAATGTTCAGATCCCAAGCTACCGAAATCCGACAGAAGGTATTAACGGCTCAACAAGACTTGCTTGTAAAAGTGGGAACCATTCAGAACCACTTTCAGGCGATAGATCAAGTGTTAGAAAATATTTCTTTAAGAGAAAGAGAAGTTGGGGCAGCTCGAGTTGCTTTCTAGGACACTGTTATAGCTACGACAAAGATCAAGATGGTCAACAACTCCAAATTATCCATCGCAGAACAAACTAGAGGGAATATCTTGCTGAATGTCTGGGAGAAGAATATATCAAAAAGCAGGCGGGGAGCTAAAGAGGTGATGAATTCTTGTGAGGAAACGTTCACCTTGAAAAATAAAAGTTTGTTAGACCTTGATAAGGAAGGCAGTGCTGGGATGCTGGGAAAAATCAATATATCTAAACACCTGCTAGACATCAAAGAAAACGTGGAGAAGGAGAAAGTGGAGATATCCTAGATAAGCTGGGTTGATATGGTCCAAGTGGACAAATGGATAGTACAACCAAGTTTACAATTATTCTCTATCATCATGGAAGACCGAAAAATAGGGAAAAGGTTGCCACAGTTGGCGAAGAGTTGTTACACCTTTGAGGCAAGCAACCAAGAAGATCCTTCTAGGTTGATAGTCCAGTTGGTTGAAAGGTGTGTCATTCGCATTGACCAGGCGAAGGGGCAGGTTTCTGGTGCTAAATAATGACAGATGTCAACCCGTTCTATTTATGGAGCCGAAAGAGCAGAGAAAGGAAGGTGCTCCACCGTTACGAGGGAAGACAAAATATGAGGAGATGAAACGCTCCATTTTTTCATTTGTAACTGACAAGTTTCCGGAACGATAGGAATTCTAAATGTTTAGAAGTTTGTTTAATTATACATTTAGATTGAGAGACAAAGGGGTTTTTAGAGGAGGGTTGGAGATTGTAATAATGAAAGCTCTTTTTATCCAGGATTAATACAAAGAGAATTGAAGACTCCATATTCCGTCAAGATTGAGTTATGTGTTTTCCTCTGTTATTTCATACTTCATGTCATTTTTACATATACGTCTTTGATGAATGTTTTAGCTGCAATATTATTATAACTTCTATTGTGGTGATCAGGTTCTAGTTATCTAGTTATTTACATCTTTTCCTCTGTATCGGCTACTAGCAGGTACAAGACCTGTGAATTACTTAGATCTCTACATTTTATGCTTTCATCAAGATATCTCTTTTTTTTCTTCTTCTACTACAGCGTGGGATTCCTCTAAAATTGATGCTCCACATTGTTTCCAGCTCTATGTTTTTCTTTCATTTTCACACTTGGTTTCATATTTTAACTCAGTTACAGAAAATGGCCTTCGATTTTGTTAAACCCTTCGACTGGCTTCACTAAATTTCCCTCGTATAATATAAAATTGAAATAATCACTTTAAAACATCGACCTTTTTTTTAAGCTGTGTTCTCCCCATGGCTGTACCCATCGTAAGGAAACCCAACATTGAACTTGGCCTATCGGATCAAACCAACATTGCTTTGAATCTTTTCGATACCATACTTAAGACTGCCATCACCTGGACATAGCTCGAACATTCACGGGCCACCATCAAATGAGATATCAACATTCAAGAATATTTGGAAGCTAGACAAATACAACTCAGAAATCAACCATGGAGTCTTTCCCTGAAGTTATTTATTCCCCTTTTTAATCACTAACTCACTTTGGATGCTTAGACTCTATACTTTATAGCCTTAAGTGTAGACTCTGGAACAACACTTGGTATGGCATGAGTTTGATGCATGAAGAGGTCCAAGGATCGTTATATGGTAGCACAATGTTCATCTTGTAGAAAATATAGGGGAGACATACCCATAGGTGGATTCATTCTTCTTCCCATGATTCTAGGAGGAGTTATTTATCATATGTATACCTAGAAAAGAGCCCTATACTTGAAGAAAGAGCATAGGAGCATAATTTCAGGGGGAGCAATGGTCACAGGGGGAGTATGTTCGATGTATATTCAACATTACATCAAAGTGATATCCCTTGTTCAAAAGATGAGAGATTATTCAGATGAAGATCAAAGGCATTCAGATAGGGGAAGTATCCCCAAGGAGAGTTCAAGCAAGGGGAGCAGCCCCAAGATGAGAATGGCCCTTTGCCATTGATGTCAAAGGGGGAGAGTTAATCAAATTGATATGATTGATGTTTATTGATGGGGAGAGATAGTCACATTGACTATTTATGTAGAGAATGCTTATCTACATGTTGACATCAATAATTGGTAATTGGTGTTGACATCAATGTTGGTATTGCCATCAATGCCAAAATGGGAGATTGTTGGATCATGTTGTCATTGATGCCAATGGTTTGATTGATTGATGTCAAGTGATTTATTGATGTCAAAGGATTGATTGATTGATGATTGATGTAATATAATATGTATTGTCCTTGATGAGAATGCATAGATGAAT
>ML783700.1:232086-245496 GCA_009831015.1 Picea engelmannii
CCTAATTGTTTGAAATTACACATAATTACTAAAGGAATGATATCATGTAATATATATAATTAAATAAATAAACAAAAGATATTATGCAAAAATTGAAACAAATGAAAATGTTAAATTCTAAAAATTAATGTAAACAAATACCTAGAACAATCATTGTCAACATTATGTGCTCCCTCTTTATTGAAATCCAAGGAGGAATTTTATTGTTGATAACAAAAATAGGCCACACTGAGTAAATAGACCTAAGCTCTCCGAATGGATTAACACCGTCAGTTGCCAATGAAATCCTAACATTATGAGGTTCATCTTTGAAATATGCCCATTTTTCCTCAATTTCCCTAAATGCAGAACCATCGGCAGACATTCGAAGAACACCATCTTCACTTTTGTTACATGCATGGTAATCCATAAATTATGCTATGCTTTCACACCTAAACAGCCGCTGCAAACATGGAATTATGGAATATGACGAAGAGCCTTTCGAGGCACCCTTTTTGTTACTTGATCGGTTCGATATCTACTGATAAGACATTGCAGACATTCAGTTTTCGAAGCATGTTGTCCATAATATATAATATGGTCATTAGGAAATGCATCTATAGTTTGATGATCCATTCCAATGTCTTTCATAATGGCATGAAAACCTCGATATGTGTGAGGTAAAATATTTGACGATGGTAACAAAAATTCACCTAACAATATACAACATAACAAGCAACTAGTTAATGTAAGAATATTAATCGTAAAAAATGCATTCTTATTTTACACATAACACTAAAAACAAATATAAAAAAATCAACATTTATGTACAGTATGAGATGAAACATATTACATACCTTAGTATCCATGTCATACAAGTGTTCGACAAATTATTCATAACCTTTAAGTTCACTAGCAACAATGTAGCGGAGAGAATATTTTCTCTTGATCCTTCATAAAGTCGTTTATTTGCCTTTTCTAATAGAGGTTCATCATAAATACCAGCATTTTTCCCATCCTCATGTGGCTGCGAAAACAAATCTTGGATCACTTGATTTGTCCCATCATCTTCTTCCATGGGATCATTAACTTGATTTGTCCCATCATCTTCTTCCATGAGATCCTCATTTGCTTGGTCATGATGATGTTCCTCAGCTTGTACAACATCATTTCTACTAATACTTGGTGCAATATTCTGTGGAAAGGTAGATGGCAACTCTAACTTTATAATTACAAACAATCATGCAAAAATAGTGTATACTATAACAAACATTTAAACAATATATATATACATATATATAATTTTATTTAAAATTGACAAAATAAAATAAGATAATAAATATATAGCTAATTACCATGGTACGATATTCATTCGATCCGCCATCAATGTGACCATATTTCCTACAATGTTTTGTAGTTGTTACTATTAAAATTCTTATGGGACGTCTGAGGCAACCTTTTTTACAAGGGAAATAACATCTACCATCACCCTTTTCACCCGCTTTACTTTTTTCCCCACCTCTAACAACATTCTGCGACATTTTTCCACACAAAAATACCCTTTCGGAACCGTCGTTGTTATAGAAAGATTGTCGCAACATCTTCAAATCGTCAAATATTTATAGGCCAATTTTAGGTCAATATCGTCGCAATTGTGATGATAGTGACCTAAAAAAAATATATATATTTTACAGCTGTTTATTTTAGGTCATTTTCAACGGTAAAGTTTGACTAAATTATTATGGTCAACTATCGTCGCTTCTGTGACGGCCAATCTAAGGCCGTCGCTTATGGGACGAACATTGACCATTACAGTTTAGTCAAACTGTAGGCGTCGAAATTGTGATGAACACGGGGTAGATTTAGAAAAAAAAACTTTTTCTCTTGCATGTTGCGATGAAAGAGTACTTTCGTCGCAAATTTTTTGATATGTAGTAGTGAACCTAAGGTCCTAAGGTAAAGAATAAAATAAACTAACTAATGTTTAAGAAACTATTATAGATATAATATGTACCTTGATCTAATTATTTACACGTGTATTTAAGCGGAAAGATAAAATACAGGTATGTCATTTATGAACAGAATAATTACAGGTTACAAATTTTCGTGAAAAATTGTAAAATCAATGTTTTATAACTATTCTCAAAAACATATAAAGAAATCACATATTCCTTTATATTTTATGATTTATGATCATCTATCTAAGAATTATGACTAAAACATAATTAGAAATAGGATAAATCGAAGGTCAAAAGGAAATCAAAGGACTATCCTATTCCACTAGTAAATAAAATGATGAAAAAATAGAAGCAGATGAATCTAACCTGTTATTAGTTTGTTAATTGTGTCCAAGCCTCTGTGCGAACAAAAGTGTCCAACTACCCCACCTTCTAAAAGAAATCTACAGTAGGCTTATGGTAAAATTTTCCCGAATAAATTCAAGATGTGTATTGGCAGCCAAGGTTTAATAAAAAAATATTGAACATATGTGATCCAATAATATTTTGATTATGAATGATTACAATCAGAGAAATATTTTTGTAAAACATCCATATTTATGTATCAATTAAAACATCAAAGAAAAATCCTGATATCAAAATTGAGACTGATGATCACATTTATCACATATGAAACAGTAAATAAAATACAACATTTAAAATATCAATTTAAAATGGAATATCAAATGTCACAGAGACTAAAGCTACACATCACATAACTATTCCAAAATAGAAGAGACGTAACATAAATGAGACAACATTCACATTGGTCTAAAGCCGAATTGCTACAAGCTGTTCCATTAGGTTCTGTCAATCATTTGTCCATAATCTGTTCCAGGAGAAGATGCCTTCCTTTACAAAATGCAGAGTATTTAAAGTGTTTTTTGAAATCCTATTTTCCTAATCCTAGGATAGGATGAGATCTCCTGAGATAAAAAATATTACAAAATTAGAGGGCTAACAACCACTCATAACTGAGTTGGTTTTTTCTTCAAAAATTATTAAAATTTTTAACATGGAAAACAAAAGAAATACTAATCATTCAAGAGCAAAGTCGAACATGTATCCCCTAGAATATTAGCATCTAAATCTACTATTCCCTGAAAAACCAAACAAGAATAATTTAGACAATTACTCATAACCAAATTCTAATTTTTATTTATTTAAAAGAGACCTGATTTTTAGAAAAAGATAAGCTACATGTTTCTGTAGCTAGTTTAAAATAGTAAAAATCAACCACAAAAATCTATTTATTTTATTTTTTCCAAATAGAATCCAATCCAAAAATAAACAACTATTAACTATTTCGGTAATTTGACAAATTCGAATTTATGATGGTGGAATTTGTTGAGTTTTTTGATAATTACATTATCATCTTGCTTGTAAAAATTAAGTTTGAATTACTTTGTTTTGCATTCCTGCCTTTGACAATTGATTTGTTTGAAACCATCTGAGTTGGCTCATGAATAGGAACCAAAGGAAACATATCCTTTATCACATCTAAAAACCTCCTCCAATGACTTTCTAGGCATGAAAACAGACCGTGGATTTTTTCCCCAATGGGTTTCGACCAACAACAAAAGTTTGATCTATGGTAGCATGGTCCTCTTGTGGATCAACAGGCAGGTCTTTTATAACAGGGTTTATCTCATGTCTATTATAGAAATCATCCTTTTACTGCATATCTTCACACCCATAGAGAGGAAAGGGGAAAAATAAAATTAAGGACAAACAAATTTTCTAAGAAAAAGCAAACCAGAAAATGAAACATACCTCCAGAATGGATTCATTTCTAAAGAATCTACTCACAATGAAGGTAAATGACCCCATTTCCAAAATGGGTCTTAAAGGGTTTGGACTAATTCGTAACTGTTTTCTCAGGATCGCTCCCACAAAAACGTTTCTCTGGCATGCAATTACGGTTTATCTGGTTGGATTTGCATCACCGTGAGATAGCAATGCCTGGCGACCATTTGGCTCCAAACGAACAACAAGAGCCATAAATAACACGACTAGAATTTAACAGGGATGACTCAGAATAGTTTTAGGTTTGGATGGTAGGAGCAATGGGAATAGATCTGAATGTATCAAAGGAAAAAAAAAATACAAAACAAAGCCTATGTGTTATCATAGCATAAAAATCGAGGGTTTGGTCATGAATCTTTACCATTCCTGGTAACGAAAACCTCGCATATAGAGTATGAAAACCTATAACTCGTAATTAAAGGATTATTAATTCACTGTTCCAGCAAGGTGGATTAAGTACATGGTATAATAGTGGTGCATTAATTCCCATGACTACTAGCATGACCATAGTTTTTTGCAAAGGGTTTAAAATATACCAAAACAAGAAACCTCATAATTCAAATGCAAACCATCTAAGCATTTAAAGATTATATCAATACTGAAAATATTCCAAAGATAAGTCATTCAAGTGTTGGATTTAAATTGGGTATAAGCGTGTTGATCTTCCAAAAGAATGGTCTGTATAGAAAATATAATACCAAGATAGGTTTTCATGTTTGATTCATGCTTTCAATCATGAATCAAACATAAAACAAGACGAAAAACACAAACCTAGGAATTAATGAATGTCTTTTCTACTCCGCCAATCATCTCAAAATGATAATGTTTACAAGAGTGAGGTGAAGGCAACTATAGAGAATGTAATTTCCTATTCACATAACAAAATCGTGTGGGGATACCAACAAGATATTCATTGAAGACATGAACAGAAGTAAGAGACTGTGGAATTCCTCTTGCATTTGATCAATCTACTTGGCCTAGATATGGAAAAGAGGTGAGTAAACTTGTCAGTTTCCTGTATAAGTTTATAGAGTTGATTAAAGATGAGAAATCCATACAAGAACCACAAAATTTGGTCAGACAGTATGAGATAGGAAGGGTAGATCCTTTACTGAATAAAGTAGTACATCAACTATCCAAGAAGAGAAGGACAAATAAAGAACTACACCTTAATGCTCATATTGGAGAGTATGATATAGACTATGTGGTCCTCGACTTAGGTTCATAGGTCAATGTCATGACGAAGAAAACCTGGGCACTGATGGGAAAACCTAAGTTGATCTATTCCCCTATCAGGCTTAGGATGGATAACTAGCAGGCAGTAATCCCCTTTGGTAGATTGGAACATGTCCCTATGGACATCGACGGAGTAAGGACGTTTGTAGACTTCGAGGTGATTGAGATAGTTGATGATAGTTGTCCTTAACCTGCACTATTAGGAATTGACTGGGCTTTCAATAATTCCATTGTAGTTGATTTAAAGAAAAGAAGAATGACATTTGAAGGAGATGGCCTTAGGGTCATTGCACCTTTAGATGCCGATGAAGGTCAGAGATACACAAAATCCATCATAGAATAAGACCATGCATATGAACTAGAAAACATATACAAATTAACAGCCAGACAACAGGACTACATTAATCGTACGACGGATGGGAATTTGAGATAGCGAAGTGACAACGCATGTTCATCAGATTAAGAAGAAGCACTGGAGAACTAGCAGAACAAAATGTATGAAGTATCTACAAGGAGACGTGCTATATTAACCCGAGAAGTTCACTGGATCAACATAATAGTAAGTAAGTTGTCCACCTTTGAAGGTCTGAATCATTTAGAATCATTCTTAGTGAACTTCGAAGAAATTATATGAGAACAACAAAGATTGTTGGCAATGGATGAGGCCCTAAAATCAACTCCAGTGATATGGTGGGGGACACACAAAAACAATATTATAGACTGGGTACAATGTCACACTTTGATAACACCGCGATTTTCAGAGCAAGTAGAAAGCTACAAAGTTCGATACATAGGTCGAAGCTGTCTGAAGGACCATGTGCGAAGTTGTGAGGAAGCCTGGAGAAACATTCCTCAAGAGCAATGGTGCACAAATTCATAAACATGCTAGACACAACCCCTATCAACTGGTACCTACAAGCAGAACTGTGCCTCATCACTGCAGATTGGGAAGGTATGACCCAGAACTTTGTAACTAACTTTTTTTTGAAAGCCATTATCATACAGTAGATCAATCATTATAGGTCGTAAGACAGAAAGTGTTCGAGGATGCACCTAGTCTCCCTTTGGAGCAAGAAGAGGATAAATGGACTGCGCCCCTTCAAAAGTTGCAAGGTTGTTACAATATCAATGCAGCTGAAGACGATGATCCAAGGAATGTGAAAATTTTCGAAACAAAAGGATAAAGAGACATAGAAGGACCAGGAGTTGAACTACCTTTCATTGGAAAACCGATCAAGATCAAGAAAGTCAACATTGGAACAGAGTAGACACCAAAATTTGCAAATGTTGGAGATTATTGGTATGCTGCCACTATTGACAAGATCACAAAGTTACTACATGAGTATCAGGACTTGTTCCCAACCAAGTTCACTGATATGAAGGGCATTAAAGGGCCCATGGGAGAGATGAGGATCCCTTTGAAACCATATGCCAAGCCATTCAAAATGATACCTTACATATTGAACCCTAAATATAAGGAGAAAGTGAAAATTGAGCTCGACAGAATGCTGGAAGTAGGAATCATAGAACCTGTTGAAGAGTCAGAATGGATTAGCCCTATGGTGGCACAAGAAAAAAAGAAAGGAGAGATCAAGATCTGCATAGATCTCAGGAATTTGAATGATGCCTGTTTGCATGACCCATTCCCTACACCATTTAATGATGAAGTGTTAGACAATGTAGGAGGACAAGAGGTATATTATTTTACAGATGAATTTTCAGGATACCATCAGATCCGGATTGCCAAGGAAGATCGCCACAAGACCACATTTGCTATAGAATGGGGATCCTACCAGTATACAATGATGCCATTTGGATTGAAGAATGCACCAACCATATTTTCCAGGGTGGTGGTCGAAGCGTTTAAGGAGTTTTTACATAAATTCCTGGAAGAATATGTTGATGATTGGACTGTTTTCAAAATTTTGCAGAATCATATTGAATGTTTAAGACTAATGTTGGATAAGTGCACGCAGAGTTAGATTGCCTTAAACCTGAATAAGTGCATCTTCTTTTCACCCTTCGGAGTGCTGCTAGGCCATATTGTGTGTAAGCAGGGATTGTTGGTAGATCCATCCAAGATTTCCATTATAGTCGATCTACCCCCTCCTACTTCAGTCAAACAATTGCGCACTACGCTGGGACACACTGGATACTACAGGAAGTTCAATAAGGGATATGCATAGATTAAAACACCCATGGAGAATCTTTTTAAGAAAGACTGTTAGTTTCATTGGACAGAAGAATGCCAACAGAGTTTTGACACACTGGAACAAAAAATGGTTACTGCGCCTATTATGGTTTTCCCAGATTGGAGTAAGAAGTTTCATTTGCATGTCGATGCATCTTCCATTGCATTAGGATCCGTGTTAGCACAACCAGGAGCTGGAGACATCGAACACCCGTTAGCCTTTTCTATTAGGAAGATATCAACAACTGACATTAATTACACCACCACTGAGAGAGAAGGATTAGCCATGGTGTATGCGCTGCAGAAGTTCTACCACTACTTGTTGGGAGGATAGTTTAAAATGTTCACTGATCACTCCACATTGAAATACTTAGTCAACAAGCCAGTGTTGGGGGGAAGAATATGTAGATGGCTTCTGCTATTTCAGGAATATGATTTTGAGATCGTGGTTAAGCCAGGAAGATTGAACAAAGGTCTTAACCACTTGTTGAGGTTGGAATATGGTGAAGAGCCTACTAGTTTGGAGGATACACTTTCGGATGCACAATTGTTGGCCATTAGAAAAATTGATGATCACTTCGCATAGATAGTCCAGTTCTTGTCAATAGGAATAACACCTAGTGACTATACAATTATTCAGAAGAAACAACTAGTAGTACGCGCTGCAGATTTTTCACTTATAATTGGACAACTATACAAGATGGGACCTGACGAGATATTGAGAAGGTGTATTATGGAAGCCGAGAGACCACTGATCCTCACATAAGCACATGACGACATAGCAAGAGGACACTATGTAGGGAAAGCAACAATGAAAAAGATTCTTAGGGATGAACTTTGGTGGCCTACTCTACGCAGAGATGCTAAGGACTATTACAAAGCTTGTGATGTATGCCAAAGAGTTGGGAAACCATCCAAAAGAGATGAAATGCCTTTAGCATCGCAACTGAACCTACAAGGATTTGAGAAATGGGCCATTAACTTCGTGGGACCTATAAACCCACCAGGGAAGCACACAGGAGCTAGATACATAATCACTGCGATAAAATATTTGACCAGATGGGTAGAAGCAAGAGCAGTTAAGGACTATAGTGAAACTATAGTTGTTCTCTTCATATTTGATGATATCATAACCATGTTTGGATGCCCAAGGATCCTTATGAGTGACCAACACACACATTTCATCAATAAGACCATTGAAGCCTTGACTCAAGAAATTGAAGTTCACCATCAGAAGAACACACCCTATCATCCACAAGAAAATGGGACAGTTGAAGCATTCAATAAGATCTTGGAGACAACACTAACGAAGATATGCAGCGTGAACAAGGATGAATGGGATTTTAGAGCACCAACAGTATTATGGGCCTATAGAACCACTTGCAAGAAGCTGACCATGCAAACCCCCTTCAAATTGGTCTATGGTCTAGAAGCAATTGTACCCTTCGAATATTTGGTTCCTAGTCTGAGAATTGTAGCCTTTACAGATATGGATGACACTGACACTTTTCAAGAGAGGCTTGCACAGTTGGTCAAACTGGAAGAAGACAGATTTATTGGAAGATTTCACCAACAGGTTTAGAAAGAAAGAGAGAAGGCCTACCATGAAAGACATATAAAAAAGGAGGCATCTAAGAAAGGTGATTTGGTATTGGTATATGACAGTAAGTTCATGAAGCATCCAGGAAAGTTCAAAACGCATTGGCTTGGGCCATATGAGGTTGCCTATGTTACAGAAGGAGGAGTTGTGCAATTGAAGAATTTGAATGGAGAATGGAAGGAATGATTAGTGAATGGGAGCCGATTGAAATTGTATTACGACAACCAGCTGCCTCACAGCTCTTAATAAATGCAAAAGGAAAAGGGTCTAGGTACCAGGTGTAATTGAAACTGGTTACCAGACACATAAAATACAATCTGCAGAAGGAAGGAAGGGAGGACTAGAGCCGAAATCAAAGGCTGCCCTGCACAGTCTGAAGTCGAAGCACAACAGAAGGATCATATCTGAAGTGCCTCGGGACAAGTCACATGTGAGTGTTGGGGGAATGTTGGCCCTTGGATAAGGAAGCAAGCAAAGATTAAGGAAGAAAAGGAAAAACATGAACTATGCAGAAGACACAGTGACTGATACTGGGTTGAAGTGAGCAGAAGATCAGTAAAGACGGTGTGAAGTAAGATAAAGTAGGTTGTTGGATGAGAATATCGAGGATGATAGATCCGAAAGGAAGATGGATTATGGACAACTTAGCAAGTGGAAAAATCCACCATTGGATGCTTTGGAGCACCGCGCGAGAAGGAAGGAAAGACAGGCTAACGAAGCCCTGAAAATGTGGGTCAAGTTGACCTAGGGTTTTAGACACCTAGGGTTTTGGCATCTAGAGTTTTGACACAAAGGTTTTAACCTAAGGGTGTCTGAGAGATATTTTAATGTATAAATAGAGGTCTAAAGGACCTGGGATGGGTTGTTGGTATTGTTGGTGCTAGGTTGGTTGAGAATTCATTGTTGTTGTGTGTTCGAGTCAGTACTATTGTGGGAGAAAGAGTGATGAGTGCGAGAGCCTTCTGGTATTGTAATATCTTCAGTTTGGTGTGAAGATTTCCCCTGCAGCTAGGTGTACAGGAGGGGAGAGACAAAGAAGAGAAGAGAAGAGATAATATCTGCTAGCTAAGAGCACATACAAGAACTGTATGCATCACATTAATATATTATAAATCATAGTTCTATGGATGTAGCCCTAAGGAGAGGGTGAACCACATATATCTTGTGTTATGTGTGATTGATGTTGTGTTCTCTGTCATTTGATATGATGCTATTGTGATATTGTATTAGATATGAAGTATAACTTGTGCAATAGGTTTAATAAAGATGAATAATAACTAGGTGATTGTGTGTTGTTGCTGTGAATCCATTCTGCATTTTCTCTCGTTGTAGACACTCGTGTATTGCAACTCCCTATAGCTACTTTGGGTGAGACTGCATCTGCCTCATAGGTGTTTCCGAAAGGGCTAGTAGTTAGGGCTTGTTTGTGCACTCTTGGAGTTGAACCCTGGGTTTGCCCCTGTGCCAACACCCACTATCTTGATGTGTTTGCCAACTTATGAAACACTTATAATTGTTGATGCATGATCCTTTAATTCTTGGACTATTTTCTCCACTTATATTTGTTGATGCATGATCTTAAATTCTTAGACTCTTTTCACCACTTATAATTTGTTGATGCATGATCTTTTAATTCTTAGAATCTTTTCGCCACTTATATTAGTTTATGCATAATGTTTATGCCTTAGTTTACTAGCCACGCTTGTCACCATGTTACTATGATTCCATGTGAATGATTAATTGTGTGCACTGATCAATGAGGGAATTATGTTATTCCAACAATTATATCATGCACTTACCTTGAAATTGATGTTGGTTATTGTGAATCCGATGATTGAGTTAATCGCGCGCCTGGAAGTTAAGTAGATCTTGTTGCGCTTTATAAATTTAATAAGTTTAGTCTTGCACCTTTGTTTATGTTGTTGTTGATTGATTTAGTGATTAAGCACTCTTGTGCCATGGAATGTTATGATACATGTGTTGGTTTATTAGAATTTCTATTGCGCTTTGATGATCATCAATGATGTAGTTATTAATTTGTGATGTGTATTCCTAACACAACTTTAAAAGAAAAAGAAAAAAATGTTCTTTTTACTTGTTGTATATCGCTTTTGTCGTCATAATGATGGGGTCATTACACATAGCCTATGTATTTGATAATTGAAGAGAAACCTAAGGAACAAAGAAAAATAATTTGACAGTTACATCAGGCCTCAAAAATTGATTTTAGAAATAAAAGGGCTAGTCATATTTTGTCCAGGATGATTCAAAATAGGAATAGGAAAAAGAATAGCCCAATTCCAACAATAACCATAGTGGATCGAGACTCCTCAGAAGACACAATTCAATATTGTGAAGATGACATTCATACCCAATATGATTTTGTCTCAAACCTACCTCCTTTCCTTCAAAATTGTGAAGGGTTTTCATGCATTCAAGCTGATCGAAAAGACAAACTTGTGCAAGAAAGACCCTGAGAGACAGACCGACAATAGTCAATCCCAAATTTAGAACCTGAGTGTTGGCATGACTGCTTAGCATGGGATCAAAGGTATTATGCAAACGTCTCGTATTTTCAAATGCACCTCAATCAAGTAATGAGGCAAAATAGGGAACTGGAAAGGGATAACATGAAATTAAAGATTGAAGCACAACAAAGCATGTCTTGGCCAAGTAAAAATCCAAGAAAATCTTGAGATATTATTATTAGAAAATCAACAAATGTCAATATTATTATTGGATCAGAAATGCACACATCTTCATTCTCGAATTCTTAAATTGGGTAACAATTTTTTTGGTTTTATTTCTATTGAGTTTGTTTTATTTATCATTAGTTTTTTTTTATTGTTTTTAGACTAGCTACAAAATCAAAGATTCTCTAGCCAGTCTTAATTTAGTTGATATGATTTCTAATTTAATTTAATTTTTATTTTAGGTCTCAAAACAAACTGAAGGATGCCATATGTGCTGCCTAGACAATATAGATCATGGATTTTTTTTTATTTTTTATTAGTAACATAATCTATCTCCAAATAGCTGGTGATTTATTTATTATTATTATAACAAACTTTGTATAAGTTGTTATAAATGTTTTTATTATAAACTTAGATTAGGATTTGATTTCTAACTTCTCTATTTCTAAAAAATATTTACCTCTATCCTATGGATATGAGAGTTGATCATTGTTGTGTTTAAATACTTATGTTGTTTTGAAACCAAACATGGTGAAAATTCTGGGAAATGGACCACTGATTATTTTGAAGAATATGGAATTATACCTTAAGTCTTTTTCCCTATAAGTCTAATGTTTTTTTTTTCATTATAATATCTTTAATTATGGTTCATATTATTTGAATTAATTGATCATGGATTGATTAAAATATAGCTTTAGTCAATTTTGTCAATACATGGTTAATTGTTATCATCTATATATTAATTTTGTCAACCTTTAATAGTTCATTTGGCACAAATCATTTAGGTCCTTGCGATTGTATCATTTTGATGCAAATTTCGAATTATATTGAGTTTATTCATATACTTTGAATTTGTAAAGACTTAATTGTATAATTGAAATTCTTTTCTTATTGTCAATTGGTCTATCATATCTTCACAATGGATCAGATTTAAAAAAAATTGTTCTCCCTGCTTCTCAAATCAGATTTAAATTGTCAGTTGAAGTGACTTTGTTAAGATGATTTTATGATCTTAGAATTTCACAACCTTCTTCCATATATTTCTATTGACAAACAAGTTGTTGGAGCTTCTTTATATAGAAAGGAACAACCCAAAGTTAAACACTGGTTGGTTACTAGGTTAACGATTTTTCTTTCTTTTGTTTTTTGATTTATATTTTTCTTTGTGAATGTAGATTAACATTAAGATTAAATACTTTGCTTATTTAAGATAAAATATTATCATTTACATTCATTCTTTTTCTCTTTTAGTTTTAAGGTTAAAATTAAATTTGTAATATGTTCTAGATATACTTTTATTTTGCCTGATATTTGGTTCTTTTGTACAACCTTAGTTTCCAAGGTTTTTTGTAAATCTTGTACTTGTTTATTTGTATAGTTTGTACATAAAGAATGTGAGTAGTGAATGCATATAATAGATTTCCGTTAATAAATAGTTAGTTATTTTATCTTTGTAGTTTAGATTAGATCTCTTTATTGGCTAATGGAGTCGCTAAACCCGTTAGGGCGAGTCACTATAAACGGCTTAGGTTATCTCGACAATCTCGAACTAGACTCTCCCTTTCAGTTGACGAGTGTTCACATATGCTTGTCAACAATACTTTATTAACTTATTTATTACTAAACCATTTTAACATTAAATTTACAGAGCGGTTATATTAATTAAAAATTGAAAAGTAGTTAATCTATAAGTGAGACCACAAACATCCCATAACCAAATATTACAAAGAGGAAAGACTTTAAAGCCCACAATTATAGAGATCATTGTTAGGACCACATATTGTACCCTTTTTGCCCATACTTTTTGCTATTATTTTACCCTTCATCACCTACATTTTGACTTATACTATCATTTCATCTAATCACTCCAAGGTATACAACGTCCTTTCTCATTACTTTATGCTTAAT
>ML783700.1:260269-287128 GCA_009831015.1 Picea engelmannii
TTACTACAACACTAAGTGCTTTTGGAATTGAGCATATATAGTGCGCAACTATCTTTGAAACAAAAGACTTCCCTGGGTTGATAATTTATGTTTCACTTGGTTGTTTGAAATTAATTAAGCAATTATAGTGACCAACAATCATAAACCTTGCAATCTAATGTTGCATATATTAAAGATCGAGAACACTGATATTGTATGAAGACAAGAAAATATAAGCTACTCTTTTAGGAGTGGATTATCATATGAAATGAAGAACTAGCCATTGTAGGGAATGAAAACCATGTACAACTCTTTATTATAAAAAGTACTTTTTATTATAAAAAGTAGAGATTGATGAATCCTAATTACATGTCCAAGTGTGACATACAAAATGCAAACCCACAATATACTATTGAAACAATTACCATCTATTGAGCCTTCTTTTTGCTACATTCCTCGCATAATAAAACCGCCATTCTAAGCCATTTTTTACACTTCATCCATGATATATAACCATTTTCGTCATCAAACCTTCAGTTAAGACTAAATACATCATTGTGGTTAATACATATAGTTTAATGTTTTTAGTGATTAAAGAAGATTTTTACAAAGGTTTTGTTGATGACGGTTTATGAAGAATGATTCTTGTACCAACATTCCTATACCATCACTACAGTTCTGGTACTCGATTTTGTATCTTAGCCTATTGGTGCATCTCTAGGCGAAAATCGAGAACATGGGATTTCTCCACAACAACGTCAACATGCTCTCCTATATCTCAGATTGTGCCTAGGTCACACATTTGGACCTCCAAATCATAAATAATAGTTCAACCCGAAATTAGCAAAAGTTCCAGATAGTTAACTTCCACCTCGATTTTCGTGCAAATGAGGTTGAATCTGAAGAATACAAAACATGGGTTTTGTTCCCAATATGACAAATTAAGTATCAACAAATCTGTTTTCCAAAATCAAGAATGGTTTGAGATTTATGCTTGGTTCTTCAACGTCAATATTTCAAAGAGGTATAAATTTTCCCATATTTATAATCAATACCTAGATTTAAGAAAATCAAATACAATGTACAGATTTAGTTCATGCCCAACCCTACACTCAAAGTATTGGTCAAAGCATGCCATGTGAATCGCTAGATTGTATAAGACGACCATAAATTAGTTTTTTTTTTATATTTGGTAATGGTTTTATATATAGTTATAGAATTGTTATCACAAACCATAATCCTCTAAAGATAAATAAAAGAATCATATGTCTTAAATGCCCAAATCGACTATTTATGGGAATTAGTTCAATTGGCATGATATAAATTCAATAGGAAGTGATAGAGTTGATACACAGGGATTATTAATAAGTTGTATATGTTATTGTGCCTTTAATTCATGTTATCGATCTGGTTCCTTGGGTCTCCATTTAACACTGTATATCATTTTTAAGTATCACATATCTCTGTTGCAAGTTATATTATTAATGCATATCACCATCATACATATTCTTATGCCAAACATAAAACACTATAACTTCACATATGTGTCACTAAATGAGATGTCAATATAACAACATTAGTTGAAAAGAATGTAGTGACACATTGTTGCTATAATATAATATATGTTGATGTTATATTACTATCTCATATCATCATAATTGTTATATTACGTAGTGTTGCCATCTTAATACATTATTGTTAAATGTTATATAGTGTTGTCATGCTAATACATTATTGTTATATTATGTAGTGTTGTCATGTTAATATATTGTGTTGTTATTTTGATTAATTTATTGTTGTTCTATCATGTTATTACATATCTATTATTTTGTCTCATTGTTATTAGTGTTATATTTTCATGTGGAATATTGGCAAGTTTTATTCCATCAATATAGGATCAAGATCATTGTTATGATGTCATGTATTGTGGTAAAAACATGGATGCAATGTTGAAGGATTATTGTTGCAACATGATTTTCATGTGTAATTTAAGGCGAAGCTAAATTATGTACCAACACATATCTCATTCTTCTTCTATATTTTATTTTTATTTTTGGGTGTATCACTTTTGAGGACTAATCTCCAAAGTTTGTTTTATACTGTGTTTCTTTAATTTTTTTTTTCTCTAGCATAAGAGTGGATCCACTACAAGAACATTATTGAAGGTTAAGACACTAATAAGATACTCTCATAAGGTTGCATGAATACCTTTGTGTGAAAGATTGTAACCCAAAACCTTTATAGCGTTAGTAGTTCCACAACCCAGTGATGATCTCCTTGGTGTTAATTTCCATTTGCCTTCTTTCATTTATTGTAGTAGAAGAAGTTACTATAGGAAGAATCATTGAAGAACTGGGACATGTTAGTAAGCTACACATGAGAAGTTGCATAAACATACATATATGAAATATTGTAACACTGAACTCTTATAGCACTTATTGTCTCACATACCAGTGATATATTCCTAATGTTAATTTCTTGCAACTTGTTTTGCTTCGACTTGCTTGGTTTATTTGGATTGTCGCCGACGTAAAATAGATTATAGCTTTAGTCTTGCATTTGTTGTGCTTGCACCTCTAAATTTACAAACTCTGGATTTGACATTAAATATAATGAAAATTATCATATATAATTCACTCGACACCATCCACCATTACAAAAGATTTAAAAGCCAAAAAAATGTTTTAATTAAATATTTGAGAAAAAAAAATATAATGATAATATTTTGTTAAAATCTATAACAATAGTTAATACATTACACTACTATCCACCCTTAGAAAAGATTTAAAAAACCAAAAAATATTTTAATTAAATATTTAAGGGAAAAAATATAATGATAATATTTTATTAAAATATATAACAATAGTTAATACATTACACTACATATATTTATAACTTCACATGTCATGAAAAGTGAACAAACACAAAAACGATTATTTTAAAATATGTCACAATTACATTAAAATGAAGAATTGACATTATGACCATGGAAAATATTTACTTTAGAAACTAAGGGATTCTTAAGCCAAAGCCAATAAGTTGTCAACATTGGAAAGAATAATATGAACCTCGATCGCCTAAAACCACCAAATACTCTGTACCACGAAAGAGACCACCTATAATCCCTTCCAATGCAATCACTCGGGGAAAATTAATATCGCACATATCATATTGATGAAACCCTCTATATTGTTGTAATTTGCAAATGCGGAAACACAAATATCACATAAGACAATCAATAAAAATGCAGACAAGAAACACAAAAATTTAACGTGGTTCACCCAAACGTTGGTCTACGTCCACCAAGTAGAGGTATCGGTTGTCTTATTATTTGAATCAAGGAGATTACAATAGGCTCACACTCTCTTCTCATACATCTCATGTCTGCCTCTACGGGCTTACATAAATTTATATTCATTACACATGAAAATTGATTATTAAATGTAATCTCATCCATATTCTAACTTGGTTGTATTGGTTACAACCAATGCTGGATTATAGGATCGGAAATTTTATTCATGGAAGAATTTGTTGTCAACATTTCCAACAATCTTGACCTTGACAACAACTAACTTGATACCTTGCTCCTCCTTTTGTTCATCACCTTTTCTGCAAGCCGAGAGAAGCCAAACACCATCATAGCTTCTCTAACAATACCGTTTTTGTGAACATGTATGCACAATTCTCTTTTGTATGTACTTTCTCAAGAGAGACTCCACGTTCATCGATGACCTGTCTTACAAAATGGTACTTGATAGGTATATGTTTTGTTTTAATATGGTAGGATGGATTCTTAGCCAAGTGAATAGCACTTTGACTATCACAAAGTAACTTTACATTGTCCTGCATCCTTCCAAACTCACCAAACAAACCTTTCAACCAAACTGCCTCTTTGCAAGCATGTAAATCAGCTATGTATTCTGCTTCTTTAGTGGATAAAGAGACAATGTTCTATAGCTTTGACATCCAACTAATAGCTCCACCTGCAAGAGTAAATACATACCTTGAAGTCAACCTTCTCTTGTCCAAATCACCTGCAAAATTAGAATCAACATATCCACAAACTGATTCACAACCACTCGTATAGGTGATACAATAATCAATTGTGCTCCTTAGATACCGAAGCACCCATTTCACTGTTGCCCAGTGCTCTTTACCTAGATTTTCCATAAAACTACTGACAACCCCAAATGCATGTGAAATGTCTGACCTTGTACTAACCATCACATACATTAGACTTCCTATTGCATTAGCATATGGTATTCGAGACATATATTCCTTTTCTTCTTTTATACTAGGACATAAACTTGAAGAAAGCTTAAAATGGGAAGCCAAAGGGACTGAAACTGGTTTCACATCATTCATACCAAACCTCAAAGGTATCTTCTCAACATACTTTTGTTGTGACAACCAAATATTACCATTCCTCCTATCTCTGAATATCTCCATGCCCAAAATCTGCCTTGTTGCTCCTAGATATTTCATATCGAACGTCCTAGCCATCTGAGCCTTTAACCTGTTGATCTCAGTTATGATTTTGCTTGCTAAAAGCATATCATAAACATACAATACTAAGATAATGAATATGTCAATACCTTCTTTCTAAGAATATCCTTTCACAACCAGCATTGCCTTGTACCTTTCCACCTTATCATCAACACCCTTCTTCAACATGTAGACCCACTTGCAACCTACAATTTTTCCATCTCTTGGAATTTCTACCAGGTCCCATGTAGCATTCCTCTCTAATGCCTTCATTTCATCCTTCATCGCTTATTTCCATTTATTACTATTAGAACCCTTCACAACTTCCTGATAGCATGAAGGTTCATCATCATTAGTACTTAAAGAAACTGATGAAACAAAATCATCATACCTTCTTGGAGGATTTCTGACCCGTGTAGACCTCCTTAGGGAAGTTTGTGGCTCATCCACAATCTATTGATTGTCATCATCAACCATGTCTTCCTCTGCTGTAGGAGACTCTTCATGAACATCTTCTAAAACTTGTTCATGTTCACCCTCATTAGTTTCAAACTGGATTTGTTGATACTTTGGTGCTTCTTCCTATTTCATTTAAACATCTACATTTGATTTGATGAGAGATGATTCATCAAATATTACATCTATGTTAATGGTGATCTTGTGGGAAGTAGGATCCCACAACCTGTACCCCTTAAAACCATCACTGTATCCAACAAACATAAGCCTTTTTTATTTTGGATCTAATTTAGAGTGTTGATGTTTCGGAATTAGAGCATAGGCATCACAACCAAAAACTTTAAGATTAGAATAATTACAAGGGTGACCTGTCCATACCTCTTATGAAATTTTTCATTCTATTGTTGTTGATGGTGATCGATTCACCAGATAACAAGCTATAGATATAGCTTCTTCCCACAGTTCCTACTGCAATTTGGCATTACTCAACATACTCCTTGCTCTCTCTAGAAGAGTCATGTTCATGCATTCAACAACTCCGTTTTGCTGAGGAGTATAGGAAGTGGTTTTATGCCTATTGATCCCAAATTCCTTGAAATAATTCTCAAACTCCATTGATGGAAATTCACCACCATTATCAGTTCTTAAACATTTAATGGACCTACCAATGCTCTTTTCCACTAAAGCGCTAAACTGCTTGAAAATTGTAAATACATCAACTTTACTCTTCAACATATAGACCCAAACCTTCCTAGAGAAATCATCTATAAAAGTTACAAAGTATGATGATCCTCCATATGAAATAGTAGGGGATGGTCCCCAAACATTAGAATGGATATAGTCAAGAATTCCCTTACTCGTATGTCTTTCGATTTTAAATTTCTGCCTATTCTGTTTTCCATAAATACAGTGCTTGCAAAAATCTAACTTTAAAAAATTTATAGTAGGAAGTAACTTGCGATTAGTTAATAACTTTAATCCTTGTTCACTCATATGGCCCAAACGTTGATGCCACAGTCGAACAGAATCACTGTCGTTCTCAGATACCGTTGTCGCATGATCTGATTCAGTCCTCCCTTCTAACATAAACATGTTACCAACCTTCTTTTCTTTCATAACTAGTAGAATTCCTTTGTAGACTTTCATAAATCCACCTTGAACAATACTCTTGTCACCTCCTGTGTCTAAGACTCCCAAAGAGGTTAGGTTCTTCCTAAGATTAGGTACATGTCTTACATCAGTTAATATTTTAACAGTTCCATCAAATATCTTAATTCGAATGCTACCAATTCCCACAACTTTACACGAGATATCATTTCCCATGTAAACTATTCCATCATCTATAGACTGATAATAATAAACCAGTGTTTATGAAGACACGTGTAGTTTGAAGCACTAGAATCTAATAACCATTGTTGATCATAATGTGAACCAATACTAATTGAGAAAACTTCATCAGTCGTACCTGAACCTATTGCTGAACCTGTTTCAGTTGCATTTGCTTCCTTCATATCTTTGGAGGGTCTTCTTTGGAGGCTTGTTGTCTCTTCCAACAATCTTCTTCAGGTGTCTAGATTTTCCACAAAACCAACACTTAATATTTCTCTTTCTTCCCTTCGTATTTGATCGAGATAAATCCCTCTGACCATGTGCTTTTTCTTTAGGTTTTCCTCTGATCACCATCGCCTCAGATGTAGAGGTTTCTAGATTGGATTTCTTCCCTGTTTCCTCAGACAGTAAAGCTCCAAAAATATAATCAAACTCAATACTTTATGTTGAACTGAAACTAATAGAGGTAACAAAGTGATCCCATGATGCGGGAAAAGAACACAATAATGTAATTTCCTTATCTTCAGATTCAAATTTCACTCTCATGCTAGTCAATTGAACTAAGAGGGTATTAAAGTTATTTAAATGATTATCTATCTTTGTACCTTCCTTCATGCGCAAAATGTACAATTGTCTTTTCACGAATATCCTGTTCGTCAAGGATTTCATCATGTACAGGATTTCTAGCTTTGACCACAAACCGACTGTTGTCTTCTTTGTAACAATGTTGAACAGTAAATCGTCGGCCAAACAAAGGCATATGGCACTCAGTGCTATCACATCCATCTCATCCCAATATTCATCTGTTATGGATGTGGGTTGCTTTGATTTTCCCAAAAGTGCCTTCAAAATGCCTTGTTGCATGAACAAATCGTGCATCTTAACCTTCCAGATCTCAAAATTGTTCTTACCATTGAATTTCTCAATTTCAAACTTAGCACTCTGCGTCTTTTCCATTAGAGGAAGCATAAAGAACAAAAACCATTGCTTGTAATATCCAAGGCCCTTTCAAAAAATATGTGGAGGTATAATGGTTTAATATTTACAAGGTTTAATTAAAATATTTAATAAAAAACCTTTAAGGTCAGCGGAGGCGGTTGGATGGTAAAGTCGTTCTTGCAACGAAGGTCAGGTCTTGTGCTCAAACCCAAGCAAGGACGTGGTCTAGATGCATAAAGATTAATTGGGTCAAGCTCATATACCATTAGCCCCCGGGGGGGCATTGTAATTGGCAAGTGCCGTGAAAATGAAGTTCCATGAGGTTTCGAGTTCAACTCCCCCCGACTTACAATGTGTGCCACGTATGGGGCCTCGTAGGCACACCTAGAGGTTGTAGTGGCAGCAGTTGGAGAACACGGCCACGTGTAATGCGAGCACATGCCCAACTANAACACAAGCCCCCGGGGGGGGCAGCTCAATTGGCAAGTGCCGTGAAAATGAAGTTCCATGAGGTTTCGAGTTCAACTCCCCCCAACTTACCTTGTGTGCTGCGTAAGGGGCATCGTGGGCACACCTAGAGGTTATAGTGGTAGCGGTTGGATAACACGGCCACGTGTAACGTGAGCACGTGCCCAACTAGTTGCTGATTCCTCTAGACATAATAATAAAAAACCTTTCCTTTTATTTAAAAAATAAAATTAAAAGTCACCCTTTTAAAGAAATACACCTTTATTAAAGATCCACCTTTTACTTATTAGATTTAATTCCAAATATAATAAGCCTATTAAAAAACATCCCCCACTCTTATATATTTTATTCCATTCGCCTTCCTTTATACATATGACATTCGCACCCTTAAAAATATCATGTGCTTAATTTAAAACACCTTAGCAAAAAATATCTTTCACACCAAAGTTTTTCATGCCAAAAATATTAATACATACACGAAAGTTTCTGCACCTCTCAAGTGAGTGGCCTGCATGCCTCAAAGGGTCATTGCACCTCCCATGTGGTTGGCCTGCAGAGAGCTAAAAAATTAACTGTGGAGCTGCTGCACCTCTCGACACATCCAGGCTGCGGAAATTTCAAAAAGTCGTTGCACCTTCCGACACATCTAGTCTGCAGAAATTTTTAAAAATTATCGGTGCATGAAGTGTTTACTAGTGGCCACCGCGACCTTCAAGAGGAGAGACATGCATAAATTTGGGAATAGACTCACCTCGAGCTAATGTTGCTTCTCCTTCAAATTTTGACACTCTCGACGTCCTCTCTTCCAACTAGCTCTAATACCACTTGTTGTAATTTGCAAATGCAGAAACACAAATATCACATAAGACAATCAATACAAATGCAGACAAGAAACACAAAAATTTAACGTGGTTCACCCAAACATTGGGCTACGTCCACCAAGCAGAGATATCTGTTGTCTTATTATTTGAATCAAGGAGATTACATCAGGCTCACACTCTCTTCTCATACACCTCATGTCTGCCTCTACGGGCTTACATAAATTTATATTCATTACACATGAAAACTGATTATTAAATCTAATCTCATCCATATTCTAACTTGGTCGTATTGGTTACAACCAACGCTGGATTATAGGATATGAAATCCTATTCATGGAAGAATTCGTTGTCACCGTTTCCAACATATACTCGGGGAAAACCATAGCCAAAACTAGCATGAATGCATGAATTATAAATCGAATATCCTACCACCCATCTTGTTATTTTAAATCACATGTCATATTATGGGATAATGTTAAAAGACCAAACCTCGTTGATTATCATCACCCCCTCGCTTAGCCCTATGCCAAATTTGGCCCATATTTTTTCCACGGGGTTCAAGTCCCTTTTAATATGGATGAGCTTTTAAGAGTCGAATTCCTTGAGAAGAGTTGTTATTCAGACAAAGACGTTGGAAAGCACAAACTTCCCCACTTATTTTTTTTTTAATTGAGTATATTTTAATAATGCATTTGTTATATAAGGAGTGATAGGTACAGGTGTAGTGCAAGGGGCTTATTTATGATCCCAAATGTCAAATCATTTCTCAATTTTCTTGGAGATTAAGCTCTATCTCTAACAATTCTGTTGAAGCCTATGCCCTTTGGAAAGGTATTAGTATAGCATGAAATTAGGGGATCAAGAACATCACCATTCTTGGCAACTCCCTTATTGTAATAAGGACCATGCTCCCAAGAATGGTGATGTTCTTGATCCCCTAATTTCATGCTATACTAATACCTTTCCAAAGGGCATAGGCTTCAACAGAATTGTTAGAGATAGAGCCTAATCTCCAAGAAAATTGAGAAATGATTTGACATTTGGGATCATAAATAAGCCCCTTGCACTACACCTGTACCTATCACTCCTTATATAACAAATGCATTATTAAAATATACTCAATTAAAAAAAAATGTGATATATTACAATTTTTAATTTTTATAATCAAAAGTATAAAGTGATATATATATATATATATATATATATGGTGGTAAAATATGTTATAATTTGGTTATTTATTATAGTGAGGATAGTGATCATTGGATATTATCCATGAATACAAGTTGACTCACTATATTTATTCATTGAAAACTATACCACTTGAAATGACTTAATGGTGGTCCGTAAACGGGTAGACTAGTGGTTTGTAATGAGGCAGACTTTCACTCCAACTAGATGCCTCTAACCCTTGGGTAGTTAACCTGTTTCTTTACATCCAAGGAAGATGAGTTGTTATCCAATAAAAAACAATTTTAAATCTTACTCTAAGACCAAAAGATTATTTCACCCTAGGTAATATTAGTGAAAAATTCAATATCTTGTGTGGTCATTACTAAAGCTACTTCAATAAAATATTTTCTTTCTAATAACAACTCACCTTAATCTCATATATAAACCATATACTATCCTATATATATATTATATCTAAACATTATTTATTTATTTATTGTCATTTTAAATAATACAAATATTACTATAATTTTTTAATTTTCAATATAAATGATATACTATCCTATACATATTATATCTACCCATGTCCTCAAATTGCACCTCTTACCTCCATGTCCTCCAAAATGCACATTTTTACCTTTTGATGCTTAGTCATTTTCTTGAAATGTGGATGCACGACAACTAATTATCCATTTTACCTTTTTCTCTCGTATCTTCAAACTTGCATGCCCATAGAACTGAAATCCCTCATTCTAAAAAATGTATCTCTTATTTCCACGACCCGCAAAATGACCCTCTCCCATACTTAGTCAATTTTCTTACTTCATATGTGGGGCCTTTCCCTTCTACCTTTTCCATCTTCACATGTTATGAGGCCTGTAGTGCCACTTTCTACATATTTCACTTTCCATTCTTCACTTTACACCTCCATACTTAACCACTTTCCATCCACCATGACATCACATCACCACTGAACCCATTTCATTTATTTTCCCTGCCACATCAACTGCCACTTGTGTGATCATAATGTCGTTATTAAAGTGGTGAAGATCTTGTAAACCTTGCAATAAATTGAAAAAATATTTTCGTGAAGGACAACAACTTAAAAATAAGAAATACATTGATTAAACCATCATAGAAATACATGGTAAATTAAATAATAACTAAGATGCCAAGTTGTAAATATCGACAGTAGCACCACCTATTTCCAAAACTAGATAACAGTGTAAATAATGTCAAGTAAGAGAAAGGAATTGTATTGCAGGGATACACTAAATAGGCTTGGACGCGAAGATCAAGACTTCTAGTGGCCGTGAGATTACAATTACTATAAGGACCTCCCTTTAGATAAAAAAAAAGATGAACCTGGTATGGACTTCAGGCATAGCCCTTGCTAGTTGTGTTCCAAAGGTAATATATTTTAAAGAACTTGTTCAAGATTGTGTAGATAAATTCAATCCAGAGAAGGGAATAATCCAATTCCAAGGACAATAGCCTATCTCTTTATCTCCTTCATTATTTACCATAATTTTATGGATCTCCATTCCCCCCATATGATTCAAGAGAAAAGAGGCCAATGAATTCCTTAAACAACACAAAGGAGGAGAAGAGTTGCTTGATAAATATATGGTCGACGCAATAAATAACACCAGTTCTTCCAAGATTGAGGTAAGTTCCTTGAAATACCCATACAAAGAATTTTCTTGGTTATTTGATTGTATTATTGATATAGAATCCATGACCCTTGTCCCAAGAAATATCATCTGTGTCCTTCATTTTGGTCTGCATGAAAATGCCATCATAGATTGAGATCATATTATCTCTAGTTAAATCTCATTTCAATTGAGTAATATGAAAAAGACCTGGAAATTTTATATGACATCCTATATTATTTTCGCCACAACCTAATTCCATGTGTTTGAGGACTTGTCAAGGGAAAGGAACATTTATTTTAAGGTGGAACCAGTCTTCGCATGGTATCCAACCTTGTGGAGGAAAAAAGCTCAATATTATTTTTACTTGGTTCATAACAATTTTTATTTTAGAGTTCAAAAAATTAGTCTTTGGCCCTAATACGTCAAGATTATCTCTTGAAGCTACCATATTTCTCATGGGGAAAGGAGTTTTTGAAACCATTGAATATTTCAATATTATAACGTTATTTGATTATGAAGAGAAACCTTTCCTCCTCCTATTTTATGTATCAGAAAATCATTTTGTTGTAAAATTTTGCAAACAATATAAGTCATGTGCTCACTTCTTCAACAAAAAGAGAAAGAAGCAGTTCATCCCGATGCCCTGGAAAATTGGAGAGATTATTGTAAAATGTATATCTCATTTGGATGAACTTACATGTCATTTTGACCAACTCAGCTTAAAAGAAGCTAAACTTGTTGAGGGTTTCGACCCAGATTATTTGTTTACTGCACATATGTCCTTAATTGGTTATTCTTCCTATTTTACCAAAATTGAACAGTTTAGAAAAAGGGGTTGGAGATAATTTGAATTTCCTTGAGACTTCGTCCAACCAAGATTTTAATGACATGGAGGAGTTAGTCAGTACCTGTTAGAACATAAATCAAAATCTTAAATAAAGATTCAAATTTTAAATTATTTCTTAAATTTTTTAAATAGCATACATATTTCCTGATTTTTGTTGTTTGTCAAATAAAAATTTGCTTTAGAAATACTATTATATAAACTAATGAAAATTCATTGTTATGTTTCGTTAGGGAAAATTAATCCTAAACCATCAATCCTGGCACATATCAACATCAATGATTCGTGGAATTTCAGAGACACATAGTTGCACAATGTTTAATTGATGCAGTGTTCCCGTTTGTGGTTCTATTTCAGGAATTCATCCTTTGGATTTATTTGAAGATTTTGTTTAGAGTTATCCCGAAGACCGAAAGATTTAAATTTCCACATCTACCCTTATATTATTATATTTCCATTTCGGGACTTCGTGCTTCGGGATTTCAAACTTAATGTTTATTGAACCTTTTAATCCCAAAGTCATGAATCTCTGAAGCCCTAAATTTCCGAAAGAATCATTTATAAGGGAAAATAATTAGCTGACGTGTCTTATGCCATATAGCATTCTTTCCACGTGGAGACATGTGGCACTTATTTCTGGCATTTTTGGAAACATAATTTCCACATTTCAGGATGACATGTGTCACCCATGTTCTTATGACACTTCATCATACGTGACATCATCCTGCCACATCACTCCAAGATATCATATTGTTAATAGATCCCATAAGTCTTGGATTCTCGAAGTTTCGAACTGTCAGAGATTAAAGTTAAGCAATGATTAGCTTAATAAATATTGATTAAGGATAATTATTCACTTCGTGACTTCATCCTTCGGGATATGTTTAACATTTCCTATTCAAAATCCTTGAATCCCTGAATTCACGAAGTGTTGGAGCAATTATTATTGGTAATCAGGATCATTAATGATCATAAAAAAAATATTAGGGTAAGATATTCGAGTAAAATTTGTCATCGTCAGGTAATAAATTCACCATCTTTCTAGCATTGTGACCCTGTCATTCAAATGTGAAATATTAAATGTAGAATTGATGGTGTGTTAAATTGTGATATGATAAAATATTTGAACTCTGCTCCATCTCTTTATTTTCATTCATAAGGGTTATTTTTTTCTTATAGGAGAAAATATTGTTGATGAGAAGTCATGGTCTATGATAGAGGAGAAAAACAGCCAGTCCAAGACCAGTCTACAGAGGAGTCAACCAAATGATAATATTTATTCATATACTACTTCTCGTTTAACATGTAGCATCAAATCTTGGGTGTATGTTTATGAAATTCTCGAAGAAGAGAAATCAATTGTTTCAGATGATGCAAGCGAAGGTGAGGATGTTTTAAATACAAACAAGCTCAAGGAAGTCACCAAGTCGGAACTACATAAGGTTGTAGCATGACCAAAGTTATTACCCTACACAGACATGATACGTTTGGATTTGGCACATGTGGATCTACCCACCAGAACCATCTATATCCATCAAAGAACTATTGTTGATTCTTTTCAACTTGAAGATATCCAAGTAATGTATAAATTTTCCAATACTCCCAAATATGTCTACAATGTAGAATTTGTGAAATTTTTTGAGAAAGAAGAATGTGTAGATTATGATAGAAGCATAAATGATATATTTGGATCCTGATATGGATCTGAAACGTCAACAATCCATCAACGAAACTATGGTTTTTATGAACTTAACTGAAAACCCTCACCACAGAAATCTTATTGAATAGATAAATGATATAATTAAAACTTGGTGGGGGAATGAAAATAAATTCAAAGTAGTTAGTCATGGTATATACTCCACATCTTCTTGTGATTCACATATTATGTACATAGCTATGATGCTCTATAGATTGTATGGAAAGAAAAACCCTACGCATTTTAGCGTTGATTGGGTCCCTATAATTCATGAAGTTGCAGAGGGTTTCACTTTTAATTGGGAAAAGTTGTTGTCCAATAACTTAGTTAAACAAATAGGGATTTATACAAGTTATAAATCTAAAGGTGAACAAGCTCCCTTTTATATGTCAGCATATTTTATTGATGATATATGTTAAAAAACCCCTTTCCCATTGACGAATGGGAGTTGGACTCCAAAATCTTTTGAGCCAATACACATCTATCATTCCAAGTTGTGGGAGGAAAATTAAAAAGACCACTTTTAGGAAATTTTCCATAATGTTATCATCCCAATTCATGAATTTCTATATGGTAATCCTCCTCCTAGGATCTCTGAGCAGATTATGGGAAATTTAGGTGCAATTGAAGACTGGTATATCTAGGAGAGTTTTTCCTATATAAGAGTTTATGGTTGTTTTTCATCTCCTCATGCTTTACCAAAATTTCTGCTAGATAGACTTGTTTGCAGGGAAGTGACATACCATATAGTTTCTACAAGAATAATTAAATAATTAAATACAACACAGAAAAGGGTATGGCCAACTTATCCCATACAGGTTGGTGAATAATCCTTGTTAGATTTTGGACATGATAAGGTTGAATATTCATCCTTGGAAGATATTGCATTGTATTCCATTGAATTCAAAAGGCACTATCCACATAAAGTGGTTGAAAATCATTTGGCTCAGTTCGGCATGAAAAATTACTTTCACGAATATTCACCATTTGATGATATTTTCAGCGGAGAGAAATCATATGATGAAGTTCTATCCACAATCCAAATTCTCTCTGATAAGCAACAATCAGATTTTCTCAATTTTCAGAAGCACAGGAGAAGTTGTCTACCAAAGATTTTACAAGTAGAAAAATTTTTCACTCACAATGGTAATCCAGTTTTATATATGCCACCATCTTCTAATCCTAAGAAGCATGATTTTCCTTAGGTCAAAACCAGGGAAGTTGATAAAACACCAGATGCATCATCAAAAGATACAATAGAGAAAGAACAAAATCTACCAGGTAAGACTCTTCAAGAAACATGGGCAATGATTGAATCATTCATGAAACATGGACACGTTTTCTCTCAAATTACTTCAAACATTGAGACTCTCGTAAAATATATTTATACTCAAGGGAAATCTATTGCACTTACATCTCCTACTACATCCTTAACTCCTCTTTCTTCCAATTTTGAAATACATGGTTCATAGGTAGTAAATGTTGAAGATTTGACACATATTGAGCTAGAAGAAATGCTCTCATCAGGTTTCTTCTTCAACAAGAAAAGGAAATATATTGTGCAGAGAGATATCCAGAAGAAAGGAGGTGTAGTCACAAAAAAGGAAGAAAATGATATTTGATGGTCAAGGACAAAGTGACCATGAATTTGCAAAACAGGTAGAAAATTCTCTAGTATCTTTTGCAAAAACAAATTTGTGGTTAGTAGACAATTTAAGAGATAAGATTGATCAGAAAAATATTTTAATTGAGTAGTTTCAAAATGATTTGAAACAAACAGAGGAAAATGTTAAAGAACAAGTTAGTTCTAAATTAGCTCAGGTCCAACAAAGTTATGAGCACCAAATTAAAAATCTAGAAAAGGAATTAAGAACAAGTCTCCAAGATCAACAATGTTAAGAAATACTCTTTCCCAGAAATAATCATTAATACTCCATTTAAAATCCCAAGTCAAAAAAGTTGAAAATGAAATTGTTGATATTTCTTATTTTAAGAAACATACCCTTGAAGTTAATGACGGATTATAGTCAGTCCAAGACAATTTCTGTGAAAGCTTGGAGATTATTCAAAAACAATATATTATCATCAATGATTCATTACAAATCATTGTTGATAAAGAAAAAGACTTAGTTAATACAAGATCCAAGTTTCAAGAATTGATTATGTGGAATTAGAGTTTAAATGTATGAGGAATTGCGCAATTTTCAGAGATTGATAGTTAAAGGGTGAAATGGAAATAAAGACTTGGGAAAATAATCTTAAAGAGAGTAAAATATTGGCCAGAGAAGCCAAAGCAACTTGTTTAAATACTCTATTAGTTGTAGATGTAGAAATGGATGATATTGACCTCGATGATGTTCATTCAATTATGGGGACTCTCAATGTTAATGAAAAAAGAGAAGATTTGAAGAAAAACAAAGAAAATGATAAAGATGTCATTAGATAGATGAATTAAGTTAACTTGCAGATTTTAAACCATTTCTTGGTCAAACACAATTTACAGTGCCAAAGTACCCAACAAGCTACAGTTAGAGTACAAAAGAATTTACCATTGGTACATAAAAAGGATTTTAACTTTGAATTAAATGTTAATACAGAGCCCCCTATGTTTGTAGTTGTATTATTGAATATGCACACTCAATACAAAGATCAACAAAAAGTAGTTGCATCTATGAGAAAATAAAGAAAAGATAAGCCTTAAACAACCAACAAGGATGATGTTTCCAGAAGCATGATAGATGTTCAAATATTTTATTTTGTAATATACAGTTTGATGCTAATCAAGTATTTAGAAGAGTTTCTTCTATTTTAGAATCTATAAACGTGGAGTCTAATTGATTTTGGTCAAGAATAAATTGTATAAGTATATACATTTGAGATATGAAAAGGGTTTTTTCTCGCCCGCTGTAAGGAAAGACTTTTTAATAGAAATTTCTACATAAATAAAGAGATTCTACTTCTCATTTCTTTGAGTAGTGTGTTTTTTTATGTGTTGATACTTCCATTATCATTATTCATTTGCTTCAATCTATGGTGTTTAAAGAATGAACAGATGAAATTTAGTAATACATCTACTGTAGTTTACTTATTAGACATCCATTCAAGTATAGACTTTCCTATATTTTGTTGTGAGTGGAACAAGACCTATATATGTGTATTTGTTCTCATTTTATTTCATATCTTAGACACACATTCCATATTTATACTATTGAAAATAAAGTAATATTTATTAGAATCCGATACCTTGCTTTGTTTTTCAATTTTGTTTACTCTTCTTCTTCTTTCCATATCTTGATTATTGATAAAAATAGCTCAAGGAAAGAGATATTGCCTTTATGTTTCTTATTGTAAAAGTATTGAAGCTTCATTCTAGATTGAAGGTATAAAGGAACTTTAATATCAAATATCATTATTTTGGAATCATGACATTTTTATTTGATCCCGAAACAAATCTCAAGAACAACATATGTTTTGGTGTTGTTGTCGGGGAACGAAGATACAAAGTTATTTTCCTTGGGAGTTCGAGAAAGATAAGTTTTGGTTATTGAAGGTGAAAAAGAATCAAACATACGTTTAGGCTCATTTTGATTGTCACCTCATGACTCCATTATTGTAAATATGAAATCCGGGAAAAGGAATACCAGATAGAATCTAGATAAGAAGAAAATCACACCTGTCTCATATCCTGCAAAATTGCTCAAACCTAAAGGTTATCTAAAACAGACTTCTGCGTTAGCAAGTAAGGTTTTTCAACCCAAATATTCTCAAGTTAAGGTTAATATCTCCACGTAAGAAATAAGTGTAGTTGATTTAAAAGAAACGCCTCAAATTAAATCTTCTTCCACCAAGGCTTCAACTAGTGCTTCAGAAGTTAAGTCAAAAAATCTAGAGATTGAGATACCTGAGGTAAAATTATGCGATTTAAAAGGCTCAAATTTTCAAAATAAATATTTTTCTTCCACTGGAGTTTATGGCTTTGAGATTAAGGAAAAATCCTTATTGCTCGACGTCATTTAACCTCGACCTATCGTTAGTCCTCCCAAAGTAATGGTTTCTATGACTGGAAACCTAGATGATTATCCTTTATATTTAGGTTCATCTCATATTATTTCTCCCATCTACTCCCCAAATCGATCTAAAGGACCAAGTACTCGTTCTCAAATTTATTTTGAAATTATTATTCATCTATATAGAGATATCCATCACCTTTTGATTATCTTGCAGGCCTTTGCTATTATCTCCCTAAAGTTATTAAAGACTTAGTACAACAATAATTCGAAATCTTTGACAATATTCATTACATTTCTCACATCTCATCTCCAAAACCCACAATGGTCGGTGTAGGAGGTGGACATGGTGCACAGGTAAATCCACCACCACCTTCTCTGAGAATGTTTGCCAAAGTAGCTACTAGATATGCTCCTTTAGCCCTCCCTGCAAATTTGCATGATTTACCTGAGAATTATATGAAAAGTTTACCTAAATTTACTAGGGAAGGGGATTTAACAACCACTAAGCATATGACATTATTTGATGAATTTGTTGATATACTTGGTATTCAATATGAATATGTTTATATTTGATTTTTTGTACAAACGTTTGAGGGCCAAGTCAAAACCTAGTTTAGGGGACTTACTGCAAATTCTATAACAACTTACGATGAATTAGAAACAACTTTATTAAGATAGTGGGGTGAGAAGAAAGACCACCTTTATTATTTGACTGAATTTGGAGCATTGAGAAATAAGACTTCTGAAATAGTTTCTAAATTCATTCAAATATTTAACAAGATTTACAGTAAGATCCCAGCCAAAGTTAAGCCATATCAACCAACTGCAAGGGTTACTTTTACAGGGGCGTTTGACTCTGATTTTACATTACTTTTGAGAGAGAGAAGAGATACGACATTAGCTGGGATGCAGGATGATGCGATCAAAATTGAACCTATTATGATGGCATCATGAAAATTAAAAACTGAGGTTGAAATTGGAATTAGAGAGCCAAGGAAATTTAAAGAACAAGGGGGACCTTCAGGTTCATGGAGGAGTGCACAAGATGACAAAATAGAGGAAATAGCTAAGCTAATTAAATATTTGTCAAATACGTTATCCAAGATAGAGATGAAGAAATCCCAACCTGGCCCTTATGTTAGGAACCCAAATCAATTCAGGATGAACATTAATACAAATACTCTATTTCAACAGAGACCACTTAAGAACGAGGATCAGAAAATTCAAGCTCCTTTCAAAACTGAAAAATCTAATACAAGGAAATGAAGAACAAGAATACAAAGAATTAGATGGGGAAATGAATTTACTCAGTGATGATGATATTGAACCTCATCTAACCCAAAAAGATTATGAACTATATTTAATTTCTGTACAACTATTTGATGAGGAAAATATTAATAATTTTGATGAACCTTCCACTCAATATAAAATTCTTACTGATTCAATATTGGTTGAATTGCATAATAAGTATGATTTGAGGCCAAGAGATAAAATTGTTGCTATAAATCAACCAAAAAAGGTTTTACTGTGAAACAAAGGAAATGAAGCTATAGTATTAAATCCATCAACCGGAACATCAACAATTCAAACGAATCAAGTTGAAGCAAAGGAAACACAAACTAAAACACTAGAAAATAAAGAAACAAAAGTGTAGACTAAAGAACTAGAAAAACAAGGTAGCACTTTTAATATGGAAAATGAACTGAATAAAATTCAAATTCTAGTACGTTTGACAGGACTCACTAATAATTCGTCATATAAGAAGTAAATTTCAAAAGTTACAAATATTTTGGATTCAGAGAGTCAAACTAATGTTATTAATCTTCAAAATGGGTGTCCAACAATGATGTTTGTCCCTCACATTGAAAATGATAAAGATTTTTTGGCTCCATTTTATATTACACTTATTGTACATGATCATTTACTACATAATTGTATTATAGACTTAGGTGCTTCACATAATCTGATGCCAAAGGAAATAATGGATAAATTGGGCTTGCAAATTACCAAACCTTATCAAGACCTCTATTATTTTGATTCTAGGAAAGTTAAGTGTTTGGGTATCCTAAAGGACTTAGTTGTAAATTTGGCCCAAATCCTAATAAAAAATGTTCTTATGGATATGGTAGTAGCTTATGTGTCTGCAAAGTATGGCATGATTTTATCAAGATCCTTGCGTGTTAAATTAAGAGATCAATATAGTTAGATATGATGTATGCCACAATTCCTATTTTTGGTGGGAAATTTATGAGATTGTATAGAGAAACAAGAATGGATTATACAATCAATGATCCACAAAATCCCAACAATTATCCAGTCTATGTTGTCGATTAGGACTTAGGAAATTATATTATCTATTGATGATGATTTTGAAACTTGTACAGAGAATGAGAAAGTTAAAATTTCTGAGGAGAATGTAAATATTAGAAAAGAAACGTGGAAAATGTATTTCGATGGTGCCTCTTCATGGGAAGGAGTTGGAGTTGGATTATTATTTGTGGCACCAAATGATGAGTATTACATTCCATTTTATTATAGATTGCAATTTGAGATTGACTATACGAATAATGTATGTGAATATGAAGATTTGATTTTAGGATTAGAAGTTGCTAGAAAGCTTAAAATTCAACAATCAATTGTATATGGGGATCTTGAACTTATTGTGAAACAAGCGAGACAAGAATATGATGCTAAACATCCCAGAATGAGATCCTATTGAAATTGTACATGGGACTTAATTGAAAATTTATACCTTTCTTTTAATATTCATGTTATTCCAAGATTGCATAATCAACAAACTGACTCCTTAGCTAAGGCAACAAGTATTTTCATCCCATACAGTGTTTTAAAATTGAAATATCACATCGAGATGAGACACAAACCTTCAATACCAAATAATGTTCATTATTGGAAAATATTTGAGGATGATGAAAAGATAAAACAATTCCTTGAAATGGTCAATGAACTTTTAGAAACTCACATTGATCAAGAAAATAAAAATGATCCATCTTGGATTATGCAGGAAGAGAATCTCAAGAAAAGTTTAAGAAAAAAATTACAAATCATAAAATTCTTCTGTTGAAAAATAATCAGATTCCAAAAGGACTCATTCCTTTAGAAAGACTCTTCGATCAAAATGATATCCCTTTTAAATCTACTTTGAAGCCTCAACTAAAATAATTTGAATATTGTAATATTGGTTCTAAAGAAAGTCCACAATTTGTAAAGTTGTCTAAATATATTCCCATTGAACAGAAGCAAAAATATACAACACTACTCAAGGAATATAAAGATGTTTTCGCGTGGTCCTACGAAGATCTGAAAATTTATGATACTTTTATTATAGAGCATAAGATTCCTTTAAAACTAGGTGTCAAACCTTTCAAACAAAAAACTTAGACAAATTAATCCTATTCTTTTTTCTTGTAATAGAAAGAGAGGTTAAGAAACTTGTTGATGGAAAAAATAGTGTTCTTCTTAGATACTCTGAATGGGTAACTAATCTAGTTCTAGTTAGAAAGAAAAATGTGGATATAATATTATGTGTGGATTTCAAAACTCTAAATCGATCTTCATTAAAATATAATTATCCTCTTCCGAAAATGGATCATATTCTTGAAAGAGTAGTAGCGGATAATAAAATTTCTATGATTGACGGTTTCTCGGGATATAATCAAATAGTTGTCCATTAGGACGATAAAGAAAACACTACATTTACTACTCCATGGGGAACTTTTATGTATGATAAAATGCCATTTGGTTTGATGAATGCAGGTGCAACTTTTCAAAGAGCCATGGACATAGCTTTTATTGGTGAAAGAGATAAATTTGTTGTTAATTATTTAGATGATTTGACATTTTTTTCCTATTCGGAAGAAAAACATTTAAAACACCTCATACAAACTTTTGATAAATATATAAAGTATGGTTTGTCTCTAAATCCCAAGAAATATTATTTCGCCATGCAAGAAGGGTAGTTATTAGGTCATATTGTATCAAAATATGGGATTAAAATTGATCCAAAAATGATTGAAGCCATTGATAAGATTAATTTAACCAGAAATAAAAAAGAGATTTAGTCATTTTTAGGAAGAATCAATTTCTTGAGAAGATTCATTCCAAATTTTGATAAAATTATTAAACTGATCACATATATGTTGAAGAAAGACAACGAGGTGAAATGGACAATGAAAGCTAAGGTATCTTTTCAACAAGTTAAAAAATCCATAGGAGAAGCACTACTCTTGGTAAGTCTAGATTATTTGAAGGAATTTTTAGTCTTTTCTTTTGCATCCAAACATACAATTGTAGGAGTTCCTTTACAAAAAATTAATGATGGATTTGAATAACCTATTATCTTTTTTAGTAAAATCCTCAGGGACACAGAATTGAAATATGATATTTTAGGAAAACAGGCTTATGTTATGGTTAAAGCACTTAAAGCTTTCAGGACATACATGTATTACATTCCAAAGTAATATCATATGTACTCACCCGTATTGTCAAAGAAATATTAATGCAACCTGATAGTGATGGCATAAGAGGCAAGTGGTTGGAAAAAATCCAAGAATATGATCTAGAGATCAAACCAACCAAATTAGTAAAAGGACAGGGTTTAGCAAAATTGCTTGTTGAATCAAATATTAAATCTCTTGTAATTAATCACATTGATTCTAAAAATCCTTTACCATATATTGAAGAAATTGATGATCAAGTACCAACAACTCAAATAGATGAAAAAATTTCTTCCTCCCCTTGGTATAAAAAGATAGTGTCATACCTTGTCACTCTCCAAGGCCCCGTTGATATGACCCCAACAAAAGAAAGAACATTAAAGTTATAGAAAATTAAATATCGCATTATTGATGCAAAGCTATATTGGAAAGATCATTTAGTTTTCTTGTCAAGCTTCCTAACAGAGTCTGAAACAAAGGGCGTTATTGAATAATTTCACAAAGGAATATGTGGAGGGCACCATGGTTGGAGAGAAACAACCTACAAAATCCTAAGGGTGGGCTATTATTGGCCAAAATTGTTCATAGATGTAAATTCAAGGGTTAGAGCTTGCAAACAATGATAACTCTTTGTTGGAAAGCAAAACCTTCATGTCTTGCCTTTAGTCCCTATCAAAGTTGAAGCTCATTTCCAACAATGGGGCTTAGATTTCATTGGGGAGATTCACCCTCAATCCAATTCCCAACAAAAATAGATCCTAACTTCCACTGATTATTTTTCTAAGTGGGTAGAATCTATTCCAACCAGGAATGCTACAGACTCAGTGGTAACAAATTTACTGGAGGAAAATATTTTAGCAAGATTTGGTTGTCCAAGAAAAATAATTACAGACAATGCACAAAATTTTAAATCTGTATCTATGATAAAATTTTGTCAAAAATATAATATTATTTAGGTTCATTCTAAAAATTATTATCCTCAAGGGAATGGACTAGCAAAATATTCTAACAAAAGTTTGATGAGAATAACTATGAAAGTTCTGACAGAAAATAAAAAAAGATTTGCATATACATTTAAAATATGCTCTATGGGCGAACATGATCAACACCAAGAAATCAATAGGTATGTCACATTTTCAGTTGGTTTGTGGAATAGATGTTATTTTACCCATTAATATTTATCTTCATGTGATGAAATTATGGCAAGATGTTGATGAAGAGCCAAATGATCTGACAATAAGAATCAATCAAATAATTGAGGTCTAGCAGATCAAGGAAGAAGTTAATGAAAATTTTTAAAGATATCAAGAAAAAATGAAGGCTATCTTTGATAAGAAATCCAAAGATAAGGAATTCCTTCCTGGAGATCTAGTCTTAAAATGGGAATCTAGAAGAGAGGATGCTGGAAAACATGGAAAATTTGATCATCTTTGGTTTGGTCCTTATAAGATTGCAGTGGCAGAAGGGAGAAATTTCTTCCATATTCAAAGTTTAAGTGGAGAGATTCTTGAAGCACCTATCAATGGGCGTTATTTGAAACATTTCATTCAGTAGTTTAGTTTTCAATTTTGTTTTTGTTTTCCATTATAAATACCAATGTTGATTGGATTTAGATTGGCAATTTACTTTCAAGTTCTGATCATAATTGAATTAATAACTCATTGTATGAATCTCAATTCAATTAAGGTTATAAGTGAATTTTTTATTTTGAGTTTTCAAAATTTAAAAGAAAAATAACTATTATTTGATGATAAGAGTTGATTTGATTTTCCACTAAAAAAGAATACATAGATGTAAATAAATTGAATTTGAATTTTTTCTATTTATTTAGTAGTTAGCTATTAAAAAAAAATGTTAATTTAAGAGTAAATAAAGAAAGATAAAATCATTTTCTCTTACCTTTATTTTTGATCTCTATAGAATCACTAGAATTTATTATTAAACAAACTTTCACATGTTATTTTCACAAGTAGGGTGAAAATTATGTTTCAATTCTTAGACTTTGATAAAGGAGTATATTTAGGGTAATTTATTTGAAACCTTGTGCTTTGATATTAAAAGATAACTGGTAGTCATCTCAAGAAAATAAAAATATAAAATTAACAGTATAATCATCTATTTGTTCATAGGAAAAAAGTATAGTTAATTTTGAGGGGTTATTAATCTTAGGGTAATCTAAACGTGTAGTTAGTTCTACATCATTATTTATTTTTAATAGTCATCATCCTAGAGTGTTTTAAAACAAGCTTATTTGCCCCATCCTACAGTAATAAATAAAGTAACAGAGACATATGGTGAAAGGAAATTCAGAAAATTGATTTCTCCCATCTTGATAAAATGAGATGATGAAAGGAAATTCATTATATGATTTCCCTCATCTCAAAAGAAAATTAAAAGGTAGGATGGTGAAAGGAAATTCATAATTGGGGAATGTAAATACCTTCATAGGAGCTATGGATGCCTGGATGGCAATGATGGAATGTTTGTGATGGCTATAATGAACTACAACTATATATCTTACATTTATACCCTGTTATCAATTCTCTTAAAAATTCTATGTATTGTATCCAAACGAGTTCTCTTTCAAACAATGGATAAAATGGTTGTAATCCTAAGAGATGATAATTATCAATTTGATGTTTATATTATTGCAATTCTCTAATTGATTACCTTAGATATTTCTTGAGTAGACTTAGATAAAGAAGTTCTTTAATAGTCTACTTGAAATTTAAAATTCATCACGTTTAAGGTTGTATTCTCAATAGTTAAAATGATTCTAATAAGATATTTTTTTTTTTAGTAACTGAAAATGTATTTCAAATATTTCATCACTTATTTTGAAGTTAACAGAATAATGACTCCATTTACCCAATAAAGGCACTTGGTATGCAGTTCTTTGGTGCCTCAAAGGGAGCCACCATCCCCAATTGGAGCTAATGTTAGAACATAAATCAAAATATGAAAGAAATATTCAAATTTTGAATTATTTCTTAAATTTTTTAAATAGCATAGATATTTCCTAATTTTTGTCATTTGTCAATAAAAAAATTATTTAGAACTACTGTTATATAAACTAATGAAAATTCATTGTAATGTTTCGACAGGGTGGATTAATCCTAAACTGTCAATCCTGATGCATAGTAACATCAATGATTCGTGGGATTTCGGAGATACAGAGTTGCATAATCTTTAATTGATGCAGTGTTCCCATTTGTTTTTATGTTTCGGGACTTCATCCTTCAGATTTATTAGAAGATTTTATTTTGAGTTATCCCAAAGACCGAAATCCTGAAGAACAAAAGCTTTAAAGTTCCACATTTAATCTTATATTATTATATTTCCATTTCGGGAATTAGTGCTTCAGGTTTTCGAACTTAACATTTATTGAACCTTTTAATCATGAAGTCACAAAGATCCGGAGCCCCAAAGTTTTGGAAGAATAATTTATAACGGAAAATACTTAGTTGATGTGTCTTATGCCATATGGTATTCTTTCCACGTGTAGACACATGGCACTTATTTATGGAATTTTTGGACACGTAATTTTCACATTTCAGGATGACAGATGTCACCCATGTTCTTATGACATGTCATCATATGTGATTTCATCCTTCCATGTCACTCCAGGATATCGTTCTCTGGGATATCATATTTCTAATAGATCACATAAGTCTTGAAGGCCCAAATTGTTGAAGTTCTGAAGTGCAAGAGATTAAAGATAAGCAATTATTAGCTTAATAAATATTGATTAAGGATAATTAATCACTTTGAGACTTCGGCCTTTGGGATATGTTTAACATTTCCTATTCAAAATCCTTGAATCCCTGAATTCTCGAAGTGTCAGAGTAATTATTCTCACTAATCAGGATCGTTAATGATAATTAAAAAATTATTAGGGTAATATATTCGAGTAAAGTATGCCACCGTCAGGTAATAAATTCACTATATTTCTAGCATTATGATCCTATCATTCAAATGTGAAGTATTAAATGTAGAATTGATGGTGTGCTAAATTGAGATATGATAAAAGCTTTGAGCTCTTCTCCATCTATGTATTCACATTCATAAGGGTTATTTTTTCTTATAGGATCAAATATTGTTGATGAGAACTCATGGTGCCTCGTAGGGGAGAAAAAAAATTCAATCCAAAACTAGTCTGCAGAAGAGCAACACCCAAATTATAATATTTATTCAGAAACTATTGATCGTTTAACAAGTAGCATCAAATATTGGTCGCAGGTTTATGAAATTCTTGAAGAAGAGAAATCAATTGTTTTAGATGATGCAAGCGAGACTGAATATGTTTTAAACACAAACAAGCTCAAGGGCATCTCCAAGTCAGAACTACATAATGTTACGACATGGACAAAGTTATTACCCTACACATACATGATACATTGGGCTTTGGAGCTGCAAGATACCAGATATATAAAATATGCAGAACATAAATGAAATGCTAGAAATGACAGAATAACAGTAAAATATCCAGCATAATCTTCACAATACACAGAAATGATATACGAAATAGCAACATAAATAACACTTTGAATCAG
>ML783700.1:333181-345490 GCA_009831015.1 Picea engelmannii
AAGTATGCAAGGGAGATACTGGGTAAGTTTCACATGGAGGGATACAAACCCATGGATACTCCTCTTCCAGGAAACTGGAGGAAAGAGGATGCTACTTCTGGAGAGGTAGTGGATGCTACTGTCTATCGACAGTTAGTAGGTTCACTAATGTATTTAGTGAACACAAGACTAGACATTTGCTATGCGGTTAACCAGCTAAGTCAAGCGATGGTTAAGCCTACCAAACTCTTTTGGAAGGCGGGTAAGCATGTCCTGAGATATCTGAAGGGCACATCTGAGTATGGATTATGGTAGAAACAGATGGGTGAGGTGAAGTTGCATGGATTCATGGATGTAGATTGGGTGAGTAACCCAATAGACAGAAATAGCACATCAGGGGGGATGTTTAGTATCGGATCTACAGTTTTTTCTTGGTACAACAGGAAACAAAGATCCATGGAACTTAGTTCAGTGGAAGAAAAATACATGGCAACAAGTCAAGTTGCATGTGAGGCTATCTGGATGAGAAATATCTTGGTTGGTTTGTTTGGTTCTCATTTAGATCCAACAATGATTTATTTTGATAATCAAGGTTACATTAAACTCTCGATTAATCTTGTGTTTCATGATAGATATAAGAATATAGATATCTGATATCATCATCTTAGAGATTGTGTGTAGTGGAAGATCATGTTGCTTCAATACATTCCTATGGAAGATCAGGATGCAAACATTTTGATGAAGGCGCTCACCAGGAGAAAATTCGAATATCATAGAGACAGGATTGGGGTGAAGGATAATCCCTTTATTGTTGAGAGGGAGTGTTGAAAAGTCAACAAGAAACATGTGTCTAATTTACTTTTCCCTTAAATAAATTGGACAATAAATATTCATCTATTATCTCATTTATAACTGAGTGATTTGGAGTTGTAACAGAATTATAATTGTAGTTAAGTGAGTTAAGATCAGTTGTACTAGTTGTAACTAAACTTGCACTAGTGAGAGTTCAGTGAATTAATTATTAATTAATTCACAATCAATGATCTCACATGCAACTGAAGATTCACCACGGTTAACTACATGCATGTCAGATCCAGTGGAGACTAAGTTGAGATAACAGGTGAAAGGGATAGTTTGGCTATCAATTGTGATTTGAGTGAAGTGCACTCATGTAATCACACATGCAGTGGATATGCTCATGAGCATGTGCAAACTAGGCAATTCGAATTCATTTTGTGAGCATTCTAATTATATGGATTGTGCAGAGGAGGTAGGTTGTCTGGATACAAAGAATTGGCACATGTGTTTGTTGATTTGTGTATGACAGTGTGAGACGATTGTATTGTACTGAGAACTCTTGGATTAGAGTTTTGTATGAGATTGTTTCATGATCCATGATATACATAATATATGATAGTGGGGTTTGTAGCTTTACGCTTTCCCGGAAAAAAATTTGTGTTATGTGTTCTTGATATTTCACTTTGTAATCGTGGTTTAATTTCTACAAGAATATTAGTAGAATCGATTATGTATTTAACAGTGGCATATAATTGTTAGATCAGGAGAATCACGGGAAATACATTAATTGTATTGAAATTTCTACAAGTAGTTCGTACGCATAAGAGAACTTTAATAGAGTAGACACATGTGGAGATCAAATGAAGAAAATGATAGATCAATCTCAAATATTTTATACTCAAAACTTAGATTTACAAAACACCGTCAAAATTGATCCCGAATTAGTTCTCTTGAGGTTTTTGAAAAAAAATATTAAGGTCTGTTACAAAGCTTTGAAATTAAAATGCATTTGTCTCGAGGACTGGGATTAGGGCTCTCATGGTCCATAAAAGTAAATATAAACAAGAAGTGTTTTGTGGAGAGAAGATGGTGGGCGATGACAGAATAACAAGACCTGTAAAGAAGACAGGAAGAAGTTATCAGATTGCATTTAAACCTTTCTAGTCAAGGAAGTGGAGTAACTGGATGAAAAATTGATAAATAAAGAAAGATGTGATCAGCATACACTTACTATGATGGTCTCTCTCTTCTTTTACTTGCTTGCTGCTGTCCTTTTATTCTCCTCGTTGGTGCTTATAGGAACCATCTCAAATGTTGTTTCTTGGCCTTATTTAGTTAATTTATCAATTGCCTTCTTAAACCAATATTCAATGTAACTTTTCATTGGTGCAACATTTATTTCATACCTAATTTTGATATTAAACAATTCACCTTCTAAATCTCTTAGGTCATGAGAAATTCCATGTATTGCCTCCTCAATATCTTGATTTTTCATAGAATAATCAACCAACCAATTATCTATCTCTTCTTTGCCATATTCAATTATGTCATTAAATTTCTCAGCCGATAATCCTTTTAATATCTCCACTTGTTCATCAAATTGTTGCTTTGTCATGAACATTGAATTGAGAATTCACTTAGGATCTTGCACCTCATCAATGCTTCCTGCCAAATCTATCTTTGTGAGTCTTCTGAATAATTATTATCTTTTCACTATGGCTTCGTTGCATGCTTGGACAATATTATTCAAATTCTTGATTTCTTTCCAATAGGCATTAAGTTGTTTAGTTCGAATTGGAGAAGGCAGATCATCTTCCCTCCTTTTCAATTCTATCATGTTTGAGACTTTTATCCAAAATGGTAAAACAACATCTGTGTAGAATCCTTCTTCATTATTTAAATCATCTTGGAGATAATCATGAAATGCATGTTTCCTTGAACTGAAAGAAACAATATTTTTCTATACCTCCCATGCTTCTATTATCAATGACATTCTCTTTTTAATATTTTTCTCAACATAACTTCAGGCCGTTGTGAGAAAAATTGAAGATCCCTTTAATTTAATACTGGGTGTAGTTGGTTTAACCATTGTCAAAGGACTGGCCAGGATTGGAAGAGGCATCAAGGAAATTTCCAATTCTTTGATATTCTCCTTTAATTTGGCATTCTCAGCCTCTAAACCATCAATAGAGTCGTCAAGTGCGTCCCCAGTTTCCCTATGGATTTTAGAAATTTGGGATGGTCGCATATACTTTAGGTCGACCTCTGAGCGGGCCTTTCCCTTTTTATTCTTTTGGTCACTTCTTTCTACAATCAACTTTTTAGATTCTTTATCAAAAACAACACTTTGAAAATTGAAGGATTCTTCTTCACTAAAGGTCTCATTTCTAATGACTTCCAATAAAGAATCTTGTTGAACCATATTTTCTGGTTGTTCTATTGCAGGAAATATTTTTTCAATATCTACTTCTAGTTCCATATCCTCCAAAGAAAATCTTTGGATGTAATTTTCTATAAGATTATCTTCTTCCCTTGCACTGATTTTTTTCTTTTCTTTCTCACGGGAAACTTGTGTGAACTCTCAATTTTTTCAGGGGGAGGATTCTTCTCTCCCCCTCCATTGGAACTACTGTTGACAATATTTTTAATTGGGTGGGTCGTTGGAGCACTACAGATTTAATATTCTTGGGAGTAACAACTAGAGATTGATCACTTCTTTCACTATGATCTTTTCGCCTTTTCTTGTAAAGATCATTACTTCTAAGTAATTTTTCTAAATCTCTAGCATTGTGGACATGAGTGCTTGGGATGTTAGTGTTACCCTCTTCTTCTTTGTTCAAGACAGTTTGAATGAAAGAGTTATTGAACCCCACTACAAGAATATGTCCAACAAAGATTTTGTTCGGACCAAAACCTTTGATCTTTTCAGTATACTTTAAACTCACATTGTTAAAATGATTTCCAAATTCATCAATTTTATTTATATTTCTGAACATGAACTCTCTAATCTTCCATGGTAGGGGAATAAACTATTTTTTCCTTTTTTCATGGAAAAAATGTAGCCATAATTTATATTTCCTTGACACCTCTGTAATAAATAGTTTATTAGATACATGATATGGGAGAAAAGAAGGATTCTCTTTTGAGAAAAATATCCTTATGATACCGTGATTCTCCATTTTTTCTATTGTCCCCTTTTTCTCTAAAAATATGGTAGCTTGATCAGATATCCTTGGAGTGTTTTTTCCCAACAAAATATTTTTGAAGACTGAAACAAAATTATTATAAACTTCATAGAAAAACAGAGGGGTATTATGCCTCCATAATTCCTAATACCAAAAGGTAACTGGATCTATTTCGCAATTCACCCCCTTTCTGATGGTTAAATTTGGAAATTGACAATAATGCACAATAGAAAATATCAAATAAGAGGCCATAAAGAATCTTTTGTCTTTTTTATAGTGTGATAATTGGGACGAGATTTCGATAGAAATGAGTTTTCCCCAATAAAAAATGTCATGTTCCTGTACTGTAAAATACATAATATATAAAATCATGTGAGAGATAGAAGCAGTTTTTTCCTGACCTGTCAACCTGGTAAATAGACATGCAATTTCTCGATAGGGTTTTTTTAAAGACTCAACTTGGATTCTGGTTATGTTTGCTGGGATAGATGTAGGATTCTCCAAATATTTCGGCAAGAGGTCAAGCCCATTGTTATATTTCTTCAATAATTATCTGCAATATTCACCTTTGAAAGTAAGAGTCGTCTCTGGCGGATTTAACATCTTGCGAAAAACTTGAGGTGAAAGAGAATTCAGAGAATGATCTTAGAGTTGTATAATTATTTGACTTGGTACGTACTTGTCCACACACCATGCAAAAATTTCCTTACAATCCAAAACCTCAATAACACACCCATCCCGAGCGATTCCAGATGCCCAAATTGCATCTTTCTGTGCAGGAAGAGAGGAAAAATACAAATATGCTCTTGACCAGTAGAAGTTCTGGTATTCACGACCAAATATATTCATAGTATCACCAAACAAATGTTGTCTAGTTGATGCTACCATAGGTTGACGGGACTATTTCTTCAGCTGAATAATAATCTCAAATAAATATTTTCGGAAAGATAATGATAATTTAATCCCCTAGAAAATGAATATTTAATGAGATTTAATGAGTAATTCCTCGATCCTTTTGCCATTAATGATGATATTTTCTAGGCTTGCACAATAATTGTTAGCATTAAATAATACTTAATGTGTATGGGGAAAAGTAACAAAATGGTGGGGACAGATGAGAGAGAATTTGAATATAAAATTTTCATGAACCTACCAACTCGAGAACCCATGAACCCGTGGTTGTATAGATGATAAAAAATATACTGAATGTTGAGGAACAGTTGATCGAACTCGCATGCAAGAGGAATGAGATACTTTGGAGCTCGACACCCACGACAAGGTTGATGGTCAAAATGTAGATCACGGAACTTGGGGTGCAAAGTGAAGGTCATGGAAAATGGAGACTGAGGGCTCTAACTTGTGAACATGGGAAACTGAAAAAATGGCTAAGTGTTAAAACAAAATTATGAAATAAGCAAGTGGGTGGAAATGAAGGCCCTCCAACCCGTGAACTTTCCAACCTGTGAAACTGAAATATGACTAAGTATAGTAACTAGAAATGGAGAAAAGAAGGGATAAAAGAAAAAGGGAATAAGGGGAGGTGTAGAAGAGGGAAAAGAAATGGAGTAAAGAAGTAGGGAAAATAGAATGTGGAAGGAAAACAAGGAAGTACACAAAGGTCTCAACAAGCCGTAGCCATTGAAACAGAGCTACCAACCATTCTATCCCAAAGAGAGAACAAAGAATGATAACGAGGTATTGGGTACTCCTCAATATGATCCATCGAAGATGGATTTTCGTTAGGACTAAGAAATTAGGATAAGGAACCTATATGTAGTTGTACATCCCCTTTAGGTTAAATAAAAGATTTTTTGGACTAAACAAGCGATGGATTTTCATTAGGATTGAGAAATTAGGATAAGGAACCTATATGTAGTTGTACATCCCCTATAGGATAAAGAAAGGATTTTCTGGACTGAACAAGAAATGGAACCAGCCAGTGCACTTAGTGTTGTTCCCTTCCCTTGGGTTATAATGAAGGATCATTCCCGTTGCACATTATTGGCTAATTCTTGATGCACATTATTCTCTCCTGATTGAATGCGACCTCTATTCAAAGGTTGAAGGAAAAATGGAACCTTACTTCTGTCTACTCAAGTGTCTGATTTTCTTCCATACAAGAGTGATCCAGGTGGATATCAGTGGTCACCCACCTTTTCCAACTGGCTCAAAACAAGTTTCTGGCAATTTTGGCAATTTACTATTTTTAGCAGGTTTTAACTTTCGAGGCCATTTTGAGGTCCCAAATGAAGGTTTTTCAAGATCTAGGTTCCCAATGATATCCAAAGGCATGATTGATCCCCCAAAATAAATCTCCTCGATGATACCTTTCCAACGAGATATTATACGCCTAAAATGGAGATCGTATGCGAAAGTTACGACCCCAGGAAGTTGATCTACTAACTTACCCAAACGGGGCCCACATGACTGTTGGTGCTTCATATCCCAGGGTTAGATTTTTGGATGTATAGGGTTTTTGGCATTCCTGTTTATTGTAAAAGGGCCTTCAGAGCCTCATTGTAATCATCTTCTTGCGAATGCGAGTATCCGTCACATCTCTTCTCAGAGATAAGATGCCACCATTCTAGCGAGTCTTTCACTCTGTATTTTTACAATCTCAGTACATTTATTTCAATAATAGAAATCATGTATTATTGTATATTTGTGCTTATGGTTGCATCTCTGATACATTTTTGTTATATTATTGAATATCTGTGATATCTTTGTGCATTTATTTATTATATCTCTGATCTCATTTCGTGCCGAAAATAATCCAGATCAATGGTATCAGAGTAGGCTGCTCTTGATTGTTTTTTCAGTGCATGTCCCCGATGAGGTTTGAGTATAGCAAGTTGGGTCTCGAGCTTGTATCTCTTGAATACAATCTCTCTTTCACACCCAAGAAACCCTCTATGGTAGAAGAAAATAAAAATGATGGAGCAGACGATCCTATCAATATGTTGCTTGAGCAAGCTCTCACGTGACAGAGGGATGAAATGATGGAGAATTTTTCCCACATCCTTCAATGCCTACCAATAGCATCAGGCACATCTTCATCAAGAAGCCACTTTGGAGGCACCTCGCCTTTCAAGGTACAAGTTAACTTTGATATTCCTGTATTTGAAGGATAGATAGATGCAGAAGCCCTAGAAAAATGGTTTACTCTGCTAGAAGGTTATTTCTCTGTTCACGATTTTTTCGACAAAGAAAAGATCACCTTTTCACTCCTTAAAGCTCTCCCTCATGTCAAACATTGGTGGGAAAATTACTGGGAGAAAAGTTCCATACAAGAGTTTGGAATATATGGGGCCGATCCCACTTGGGATTTTTTTGTGGATGCGGTAAAGGAACAGTATTACCCTGTTGGAAACTATGAGGACCAGTACATGAGATGGACCACACTATGACAAGATAGGGGCCAAGCAGTTCTAGTGTTCACCAATACCTTCCATACCTTGTGCACCAAGCTGGGTATCCAAGACTCCGAGAGACATTTGGTTCTGAAATACCATGGGGCTCTACACAGATATATCCAGACTGAAATGGATTTTCTGGACATCTCATCACTCAGTGATGCTTATCGATATGTTGTTAAAATCAAGCAGAAATTTAAGCACCAGAACAAACGGTATTTAGGATCTATAAATACGCAACAACCAAAGTATGACAAAGACATCCATAACAAACAATCTCCCGAAAACCAAACCAAGACATAGGAAAAGAAGCGTCACGAGAAGACAAAGAAGGACACCGGAAAATGGTGCGATTTCCACAAAATCCCCTGGCACAACATCGATGCATGTCGCTCAAAATAGTCATTGGTGGACGAGATCAAAGAAAAGGAGCCAAACCTTGATTCAGAATCTGATTCTAAAAATACTGGTAAAGGATAGATCATTGATGCAGACCCCACTGTTATTGTCGCAACCGCATCAATTCAACCAGAAGAACCAATAGATCCCAAAGAGGGGGGGTGCCTTTTTCATTCATAGATGTGGGTGAAGGGGACCCCACTGCATTTTATTGTTGATAGTAGAAGCTAGAAGAACCTCATCTCAGTAGAGGTCATCAAACAGTTGGGATTGTCAACAACACCACTCCCACAACCATACGACATCGAGTGGCTTTGCCAAGGACGAGATCTCCGTGTCAGCCAGCAATGTTGATTGTCATATGGAATCCAACCCTTCAAGGATGAGGTATTATGTGATGTTGCCCCACTTGATGTCTGTGATGTTCTCTTGGGCCAGCCATATATGTGGAAACGCAATGTTGTTTATGAGTCTTGACCCCGTAGTGTCATTGTTACTTTGGGGGGTCATCTCTACAGAATACCAAAGGTAGTTTTGACTATTGTTCCACCTAAAAAGTGCCACAAGGTAGTATCTCATACTGCAAAATTTAGCCTCTTCACAATCTATTCAAAAGGAGAACAGAAGGACACTGCAACCACTATAGCCTCACCATAAGCACCTTTTATCCAACAGAAGTAGGTCGACAAGGCTGCAGCAAAGCGCAAATATTCCTTCTACACACCATCCTCTCATGTATCTCAACTTTTTTAACAGCCTCAGCCTCAATAGGTTCTTGACATAATTCCACAAACTGAGCAGCGCGATGTCTCCAACAATACAAGCAACTCACCAAGATGCAGATCCAACAAATGCTTTTCCCTCTCCCATGGGAACTCAACGCAATGGAGACCATTGCTTCCTAAGGAGGGAGGATTGATCCAGGTGGATATCAGTGGCCACCCACCTTTTCTAACTAGCTCAAAACAATTTTCTGGCAATTTTGGCAATTTACTATTTTTAGCAGGTTTTAACTTACGGGGCCATTTTGAGAGCCCAAATGAAGGTTTTTCGAGATTGCGATTTTCAATGATAGCCAAAGGAACTATTGAGCCCCCAAAATGAATCTCCTTGATGATACCTTTCACCTAAAACGGAGATCATATGCAAAAGTTACGACCTCGGGAAGTTGATGTACTAACTTACCCAAACGGGGCCAACATGACTTTTGGCACTTCATTTCCTAGGGTTAGGTTTTTGGATGTCTAGGGTTTTTGGCGTTCATGTTTATTGGAAAAGGGCCTTCAGAGCCTCATTGTAATAATCTTCTTGCGAATGCGAGTAGCCATCACATCTCCTCTCAGAGATAAGCTGCCACCATTCTAGCGAGTCTTTCACTCTATATTTTTATAGTCTCTGTACATTTCTTTCATTAATAGAAATCATGTATTACTGTATATCTGTGATTATGGTTGCATCTCTGATACATTTATGTTATATTATTGAATATATGTGATATCTCTGTGCATTTCTTTATTATATCTCTGATCTCATTTTGTGCCGAAAATAATCCGGATCAGAGAGCATGGTGGAGTTACTCCTAGCTATGGAAAGAACGATATTGATCGCACGAAAGAGGAAGATGTTGAAATCAGTGACAAACTTTGTGCTCTAGATGCGCTTTCATCCCAAGGATGTATTTATTTTCATATTTCTCGCACAAAAGAGGAAGATGTTGAAATCAGTGATAGACTTTGTGCTCCAGATGTGCTGCCATCCCAAGGATGTATTTCTTAGGAGGGCAGATATTCTGAATTGGTGGAGGCCCCTTCTTGTTTGCAAAGCTTGTTGGAGGCATTGGAGGCCACTTCTTGTTTACTAGCTCAATGCTCTCAATATCTAATATATAGAGACCTAGAGACCCTGAGTACACACAAATATCTTACCAGGTTGAAGATGCATGCAAAACGCGTGGAGGGCCAGGTTGTCCTACCAAGTATAGGGTGCATGAAACTGTAATGTGGAGGGTGAGGGTGCTCATTTTGGAACGAGGAGAAGATATCAGTGCATCGGTTAATATGGGTGTCAGTAGTAAATTAATGGTGGTGTCAGTTCAATCAATATGGTTGAACGTGGTTGCTTAATGATTTTTTAAAATCATGTATTTTAAAATGAATTATTCCCTTTGACAAACGTTCAAAAATATTTCACATACAACAAGGGCAATTAGGTTGCATCACCATATTTCAGTTAATGAAAAATTAAAGAGATATATTTCGAAAATTCCAAATATTATTTTGGTTATTAAAAAAATCATTTTAATAAATATTTAAAAAAGAATTTAGGAAAAAGAATCTGAAATAGGAAAAGATCAATGAAATATGACTCTAACCGAAAGTTATAGTCCCGACTTTGGCAAGGACTAATAATGTAACATATTCACAATTTTTAAAAGTTACAAAATATCAATTACTCTATGATATTGCAATATGAAAATTAAATATGCAAGAGTAAACTATAAAATGCAAACTCACATTATAATATTGAAGAGATTGTAATCCATCATAATAAAAAAATACAAACACTAAAACAATTTCTCAATAAAATTCATGTAAAAAATGAAAAAATATATATATTTAATTGAATGAGAATAAAGAATATAATAATAATATTTTATTAAAATCTAAACCAATCAATAATTTACCATACAAAGCTTTACAAATTCAACATCACATGAAGACTGGCCAAAGAGGAAGGGCACAATTACATTTAAAAAGAGATTAAATATTTGGTATTTATAATAATGGGCAATGCACTAGTCAATTCATTATTTATAATAATGAACAATGCACTAAGACTATGCATTTAAAAGGGAGAACTATTATTCCTTTTAGATTATTATTCAGGTGGGTCCAACTATCTAAATATGTGATAAGGCATGCTAATATGAGGAGCTACAATCCTGTTTGAATTTTTTAATTAGATCATCATTAGGTATTATAGGATGGATCCTAGTTATCTAGATATGTAATAAGGCTAGTCTAGGAGGAACTACAATCCTGTTTGGATGTTTTTCGGTGGACCATTATTAGGTATTATAGGATGGATCATATTCTACAACAACCAAATAATCCAAAGACTTACACAAGGTTTTCATCAATTACAATGAATTTTAATACATCCTCCAACAAGGTTGCCAACATTATCTCTAACATCTCCTTGTAATACTTACATTAAATGCTACATACTAGAGTCTAGGGATTGGATTGGGTTTGTTGGAGGATGTTGAGAGATTCTCTCAACCTCTCCCTCCAAGAGTGGAATTAGTTGGATATGAATCCAACTTATATATTTTTATTGTGTTGTGTTCATGATATTAATATACAAACTATTTGTGTGAACTTAATTCTTCCAATTAACAATTTGGTATTAGAGCTGGGGATCACGAATGATTGGCTGAGTTCTGGAGGTAGATCTGTGGAGCCATTGTTGTTGCCGGCTTTGTGAAGACTATCCGATTGAGTGCTTGACGAGTTGTTCGAAGATATCAAGAGTATATTTCAGATTGATTGTCGACTCCTGGTAGAGCCACTGGTTAATGCGTAAGGAAGAACAAGACCATATGCTATGCAAGAGAAATGCGTAAGGAAATGAACTTTATTGATTGTGTGTGTCAGAGAAATAACAACTCGACAAGAGAAGTACCACACATTCTTGGATTATTATCATTGTTTCATTTTCGTGGAGGGAATTGTTGGTTGAAATTTCTGAGGAAAGTTGCCATATTGTGTGTGGAGGAGCTAATCTATACATGGAGGAGAGAGCACACATTGATCATTCAGAGGAAAGAGAGAGACGCTACAACAAGAGTTAATATGGAGTCATCTATTGCATTTGAGAAATTTAATGACATCAATTTTTATACATGGAAAGTCAAAGTACAAATGCATTTGATGAATAAGGGATTGTGGAATTTAGTAAAAGGAAGAGAAAAATACCTACATATGCCAAGATATTAAGTGAATGGGAGAAGAGAGAAGACAGGTCCAAGGCTATTATTGGATTGGGTCTTTCAGACACTCAATTTCATTTAGTTGATTTAGCTAAATCATCTAAAGATATTTGGGAGCAATTAAGTAAACTATTTGAAGAAAAAACTTTAAACTCAAAATTATATCTTAAATTGCAACTCTTTAACCTTAAAATGCAAAATGAAATACCGCAATCCAATACCTAGACTCTAATATGTAGTGTTTAATATGAGAACTCCAACACAAGACCAAAACAAATCCATACAAGGTACATAGATCCTCAACTCATATAGTGAAGAAGCACTAAAAGGGGTTGTTCATTTATATGCCTTCACATATAGGTTAGTCTACTCCATAAAACATTTTTTTTTAAAAACGAGAAAGAGCATCTGTCTTCTCAAAAATATGGTGGGTTGCACTCCGAGTTATTAAGAGAGATGAAATGTGTGTACTTGAGAAAATTCTAAAACCCTAAAAATTGGTCCTACGAACTATTTTAGAGTGAAAATGATTTTTCAGAAAAGC
>ML783700.1:359282-390029 GCA_009831015.1 Picea engelmannii
ATGGTGTATTGTGGTGTATTGGTGTAACTCTTATACTATTGTTCATTGCTCATTGGATATAATTGAATGGTTTAAGTATAAGTTGAAAAAGGTTTTTAAATTGTACTTGATATTGATTCACCCCCCTCTCAGTATCAACAAATTATGCAGAAGATGACACATAATTTATCTTTTATTTTGAAATAGGTTTAATTATTCAGAAGATGAAGACAATATTGGTTGGAAACAAAAAGAACCCATTTTGCACACAATAAAGATGTTACAAACTTGTTTATATGTGTTATACATTTATGTATGTTGGTTTTTATTGAAATGATTTAAAAATATTTTCCTCAAGAGGATATATGAATGCACATTAGATAGAATATATTACAACATGCAATTCAAATAATGTCTTAAACCCAAAACTAAACTAGAACCATGATGACACATGCATGATTCATAGCGACCATTTCGATATGGTGTGGAAACAAATAACATAAAATATTAAGAAAAGAAGAACTTGTATGAAGCCATTTGACCAAGGTGTCTTGGACTTAAGAAACACAAAGAAGTATTGTGAATAGTTTTCTTATATAACATGAAGCATTATGTTACCAAAATTTTATACACAGAGCTGAACTGTGAAGAAATCAAAAGGGTATATATGTAGATATATATAAAAAAAGTATAACAAGTGTGTAGGAATTAAGAGCATAATAATTACAGTGTAATCCTAAACTCTATACATAAGAGTTACACCCAATTTCAAGACTCTTGAATCAACCCTTCAAATATAAAAATCAATTTTTAAATTATGGTGATATCTTATGAGGATTAAAAGTTGAGCTCGTGACATTTTCAAAGAGATTATTTCCCTATTCAATCATAGAATCTCAGTGAAAGAGACTAACACAATGCCACCACCAAACTGGTGCTCTCAACATCGTTTTTATTGAGAAATACCAAAACCTAAGAGAAATGCAAGTGGGTATTCTCCAACTTAGATAATAAGCCAGGGTACCTAGTCTATTGTTTTTCAAACAAAATGGACCATGCTTCAAAGGGTGTCCTCTTACCCTGTAAGTAATCCATAAACAAATTTTTACAAATCCTTGAATAAAAAAGTAAAGTTACAAGAGGAAAACTTGAGGCTACAAAATGAAAAACAATATTCAATTTACCTTTGCAAGTAGGTGGAAAACAAGTATTCTTTTCAGTTCTTGGAAAGTTGTTTGTACAAACCTAGAGAATTCCTGTGGACAATAATACAAAAATAAATTAATTACAAGTTAATGGAAAAGAAGTGTTGGATGCAGGACTAGTCGGGAGGAAAGGCTATTTTTGGGAAGAGAAGCTTGAAAGTAGAAAATGACATTTGGAAGGAAAAGAAACAAGTGTAAGAGAAGCAGGCAAGGTGCGCATGCAAGGAATACCTAACGATGCCAGGGTTAGGGTTTTTGTAATGTATTGTAATGTCTGATGAGCCAAGAATATAAATAGGTAGTACTTAGAGGAAGAAAGGGGCTAATGAGGAAGAGAGAGTTGTAAGAACTATACAAGTCAGTAAGCTAGTGATCTAGGGAAGCTATGGGTGACTCGATCCCGAGGGTTAGATGACAAGATGAGGAGCCTAGTGTGATCTAGTCAGCCTCACAGGGATCGAGGAGCCTATTGGAGAGATTAAGATCTAAGATTGTAAACACACGCGGCATGACATATTACTGAACCACAATAAAGATATTGAGAGCCAGATCTTTGTGGACGTAACCCAGGAGAGGGTGAATCATGGTAACACCTATGTTATGTGAATGCATGTATGTGTCTTTATTGTTGTTAAATGGTGAATGTTAGATGAATGAATTAACTAGTTAGATTTGGTATTTCACATGCATGAATCGATTGAATGTTATAATTAGATGTTAGACTGAATAAATAAATATTACAAGATACAAATGAAGATCTCCACTCATTCCCAGGTTTCAAACACCTGAGTATTTCAACCACCCATAGAACTATCTTAGGTGAGACTGTGCAGTACACTTTGTGTGTTGCATCGCCTTCTGGTCTTCCAGAGGGGCCGATAGTTTTAGAGGGATTTTGGTTGGGAGCTTATCAAATATGAACCGGGGTCAATCTATGATGGTAAGGTAGGATTAGAATAACCAATAAATAATCCTAAAGTAGAGAGTTAAAATCCAACAAGTGGTTTCATTGTTGGTTGGTTGGAATAAGATGGGATTGAGTATATGAGATTTGCGGAAGACGTGTCAAAAAAATGATAAATCGGACGACAAGGTGATGAGAGAATGAGAATATAAAAGGGGATGTTGAGACCATTGAATCCAATGAAGGCAAAGATAAAAGGATGGTTGAAAACAAAGGATTTGGAGTTTGCGTAAAAAGATAACATAAACCCGAAGTTGACACCGCACAAATATCTGGACAAGTATGTATTTAGCGACTTGCATGAAGTGTTTTTTTGTGATTTCCCGCATGTATTGCAGGAGTGGATAAAAAGGTTGAAAGAAAACCATAACAAAAATTGGATCAGGAAACTAGAGTGGAATCCTGAAGAGATCACGCAGTTACAACGAGTTGATAATAAGTTTACGTGGCCAATAGATTTCTGGCTAGACAACATTGTTGCAGGATTTATCACAGAATTTGTAGTATATATTGCAAAGTCTTATAGTGCGGAAGAACAAGAGTTCTTGAAGGGACCTCGAGGTAGGTACATCAGATTGTTATATACTTCTATTAAGATATTACTATATAACAAAGGTGTAATGACAATGGATTTAGACAGCTAAACTTCCTTGCGTGCATGGGGGAAGAGGGGAAGCACTAACAAGAGAAGGAAGAATGGAAGGAGAAAGGGATAAAAGAAAGAAGGAGGAGGCCTTGGACCCAATTATGATGGACAAATACCAGATCAAGAGGATCATGGAAACAACTGGAAAAACATGCAGTGGAGTACCCTACCAATATAAGGTGAACAACAAGAAGAGAGTCGTAGCCGCGAGGGAGGGCTTGGCAAGTGATGAAGAAGAGGTAGAGGATCTCCGAGCTGTGGAGCAGATTGAGGAAATATTGCACACGACATATGAGAGGAAGACGAGAGGTCCAAGAGAGGGAATAGAAGGAAACACTCTGATCCATATCAGTGTTGGTTTGGAACCCATAAACCCATGTGCGACTAATACACCAAGAAGAACACCACCATTTAGGCAACCAAATTTTGGAAGAAGGAAGACAATAGGAAGTAAATCTACCCAAGGAACAACAACTGGACGAGCCAATTCATGAATCATTATTCAAGTATCTACAACACGTGGAGGTAGTAGTTCAACATTTAGGATGGCAGGACATGATCCCACCATCAGATTACCAGAATTCAAAGGAGAAGTGTCGGAGGACCCTGAGAAGCACTTGTTTATTTGTGAAAATATCTGGGAAGTGAAACAGATCACAGAAGAGGACACTAAAATTGCGTAGTTATCTATCACACTAAGAGATCACACATTGGATTGGTACATGACTTTAACTGCAAACAGTCCGCCAGGAACAACTAGAATGATTGGAGATATCAAAAAGCTATTGATAAATGAATTTCAGAAGCCTAGTTCAGAGGATCAATACATGAATGAGATGATAGAGATTATATAGAAACTAGGAGAATATGTATGGGAGATTGACCAGAGATTCAAATGATTGAAGGGAAAGCTAAAGTATGTCATGATAGATATGCAACATAGGCATATGTTCGTCAATTTACTACTACCACACTTGAAATACCATTTGCGACAACAAAAGTTTCAGACATAGGCAGAGGCTCTACAAGAAGCCCTACAAATGGAAGAGAACTAGTATCAAAAGACATATCCATCCATACAGGAGTTGAAGAAGGATCTGAAGAACTTAACATTCCAGCTAAACCAGAACAAAGGTAAGGAAAAAAGAGAATTCATTTGGTATACCACATGTAGGACAGAAGGACACCATAAGAATGAATGTCCAACATTCACGCAATACATGGCAGCAGGAATGACAAACCCATTTCCAACAAGAGGACTATGGTGTGAAATCTATAAGAAACAAGGGAAAGATCCATATCACTTCCCAATGATGCAGAAGTACTAGACAATACCTAAGAGTTCATATTGCAACTTTTGCAAGTCAGTAGGCCATGATGACAAAGATTATAAAACCATGGGCCTCATGAGGGAAAGAACATCAGATGCTTACAGGGTGTAGGAAGAAATGATGACCGATAAATCCACACCACAGTTTAACCAAGTATTGGCCCCATATAACACTACACAACATTAGTGTAACACTATGCAACAACAATATAAAACTGCGCAACCACAGTACAATACCACCCAGCCACACTATAATCCCATGTAGTATAACCAGGCGCCTCAGTATAATGCACCACAAGGAGATCGAGTTGGATATAGAGGTGGAGGAAGAGGAAGAGGAGGCTTTGGAAGAGGCATAGGACCAGTGGTATGCCAGAATTGTCAACAACTAGGACACTATGCAATAGAATGTCCACTTCCACGTGCGACGTGTATGTATTGTCACGCACAAGATCATGACACAAAATAATTCCCTACACTGTTGGGGAAGATCCAGGAAAAGAGAAATCAGAACAATCAGAATGTTCAATTGATTTTGGCAGAAGCAAGGGATGAAGGAAGAAGCATCAACATAGTTATGCAGGGAGGAGCTAAGACAGGAAATGACGCAGTAAGACAAGATCCAATACAACACTAATGGGTGAAGACGAATGTCGAACCAAAGAAGTAGTTTGATGCGCAGAAAGAAGATGAGATATTCCAAAAGGTCAGACAAGAATTCGTGAAGCTAGACATTGCATCGACCTCAACTGCGCAACATAATAAGGAAGTGCCAGCATATGAGATGCCTCCATTGCTAGATCACACCAAAGAAGCATAGCCCCATGGGACAAGTAAGCATGATTAAAGTTTTTTTTCAATCCTGCATTAAATTACTAAATGATCCATCCTCTGTTAAAGTATTAAAAAATATGTTAGAAAGATGTAGCATAGAGGCAGAATGAAATCTAGAACAGAAAACAATTAATCATCTACATACAAGGAGGAGAACAAGCAAAGAATTCAGATTGAACACCAACATTGGATATTTCAACATGGGAGATATTATACTAGATTTAGGATCCAAAGTAAATGTACTACCCAAGAAGACATGACAATGTATGGGAGAACCCACATTAGGATATTCACCTGTTTAGCTGAAACTAGCAAATCAACACAGAGTTCTACCAATTGGAAGACTAAAGGGGGTGACATTAGATATGGATGGAGTGTTCACTAAAGATGATTTAAAAGTAATAGAGATATTAGATGGCACAACACCTTATCCGACATTACTTGGCTTGGATTGGGTATTTGACAACCAGGCCATAATCAACTTAAAGATGAGGAAGATGAAATTCGAGTCAGGAGAATACAGATTCATTGTTCTATTGGACCCATCGGAAGGGAAAAGGTTTGTAGAACCTACTTGTTTAGACCTTGAGGAAATTAACAAGTTGTACAAAACAATATCACAAGAATAAGATTATGTGAACCCAACTATAGATGGGGTACTCAGTTGGAGAAGCATCACCTCATGCACGTCAGACTCAGATATGGTCTTAGACAATTGGCAGTAGAGGTTACACGAAGTCTCCATAAGAAGATGTGAAAGAATAGATCGTGCAGTCAGATGGGTAGGTATGAATATAAGTGAACCTCCCAAGTTCCATGGGGTGAATGACTTAGAAGCATTCTTAACATGATACGAAGATGAAGTGTTAGAAAATTAGAGGCTCTTAGCCCTGGATATATCACTCAAGGAAACACCTACTAGATGGTGGGGTGTGAACAAAGAAATAGTTAAGGACTGGTACCAATGTAAGAGATTACTGTGCATTAGGTTTGGCGTAGAAAAGGGAAGCAACCAGTTGCAGAAATATGACAGAAAGGGAGCACCAAAATAACACTTAGAGAAGTGTAGAATTCTATGGAGGATGATACCACTAGAGGAATGGCCTCATCATTTTGTTCACACATTAACAAGGATTCCAACAAACTGGTATATAGACTAGGAATTACTCAGAGGAACTACAAACTAGATAGTATTACAACAAAACTTTACAATCACTTTCTCATTTGAGCATGAGAACGCCAACATAAAATCAACACTTAAACACATTAGAGGGGTGATATTCATTAAGGATTCGAAAGTTTAACTCATGATAGAAGAACAACAACAAAATAGACAAATAGTAAAAGAACTATTTTCATGCTACCATGTGTAGGAAGAAGCACCAGATGAAGATGACCTGTGAAACATTCATATTGCAGAGGTTGAAGTTGAAAAAGAATTGGAAGGTCCCCCTCTAGAATCATAAGTATTTTTTGTGCCGATCAATGTGAAGAAAGTCAACATTGGGACAGTTGAGAATCCCAAAATGGCTAGCATTGGAGACTATCGGGATGAACAAACAATGGAAAGCATAATAGAGTTATTGCACGAGTACATTGACCTATTCCCAATAACATTCAGAGAAATGAAAGGCAAATAAGGAGAGCTATGAGAAATGAATATACCTCTTAGATCTGAGGCAAGACCAATTATAAAGAGACCATATAGACTAAACCCTATATATAAGAAAAAAGCCAAAGCCGAAGTTGATAGGATGTTGGAGGCTGGAATCATAGAACGTGTTAAGCCCTAATATTGGCTCATTACCCCTTAATTGGGGCATATCACATTAGTAATGTTATTTTATTTATGTCAACTTTATTCTGTTAGTTGTAATTATACCTCCTAATCTCCTATATATACCAAGGAGACATTTTCATTTGGAATCATCTTGTAATTGTACATTTATGCAAGCATAAGGAGGTTTCCCCCTCAAAGAGGCTTATTATTTGAATTTATCTCTTTTTCAAGGCGTTGAGTACTTATTATGAGGTTTTTCTATGGTATATTGATATTTGGTTCTTAACAGAATGTGTAGAGGAATCTGAATGGGTAATCCCTATGGTAGTTTAGGAGAAAAAATAGGGAGGGATAAGGATATGAGTTGACCTGAGGAAGTTGAATGATGTGTGCCTACATGAACCATTCCCTACTCCTTTCACAGATGAGGTGTTGGAGAACATAGGAGGACAAGAATCTTATTCATTCACTAGCGAATTCTTAGGATACCATTAGATCAAGGTAGCTCCAGAAGACAGGCACAAGACCACTTTTTCCACTGAATGGGGATCCTACCAGTACACAGTCATGTCATTTGGAATGAAGAATGCACATGCAATATTTTCCAAAGTAGTAGTCATAGTTGCATTCAAAGAATTCATCCACCAGTTCCTAGAGGAATATCTGGATGATCGGACAGTCTATAGTCTGTTGAAATACCATGTAGGGGTGTTGAGGATGATGTTATAAAGATGAAGATGGTGTGAGATATCATTAAACATCAATAAGTGCATCTTCAGAACACCCTTTTGGATATTATTGGGCCATATAGTATGTAAACAAGTATTTTTAGTAGATCTTTCCAATATTGCAGTAATTGTTAATCTACCACCACCAAAATTAGTTCGCCAGTTAAGAGAAACATTGGGACACACATGATACTACATGAAATTTATAAAAGGGTATGCACAGATCACTACGCCAATGGAGAAATTGTTAAGAAAAGACAACAAGTTTCAGTGGAATGAGGACTGTCAGCGAGGATTGGACACCCTGGAAGAGAAGATGATAACCGCACCAATACTAGTATTCCCATATTGGTAAAAGACATTCCATGTGCATGTAGATGCATCATCCATAGCACTTGGAGCTATTTTGGCACTACCAGGATCAAGAGAATCGGACCATCCGATAACATTTTCTAGAAGAAAACTATCAGAATCAAAGAAGAATTACAATACCACAAAGAGAGAAGGCTTAGCTATGGTCTATGTTCTTCAGAAGTTCATACATTACTTATTGGGAAAAAATTTCAATATGTTTACAAACCATTCATCTTTCAAATACCTCGTCAACAAGCCAGTCTTAGGGGGGATAATTTGTAGATTGTTGTTGTTGTTCTGGGAATTTGACTTGGAAGTGATAATCAAACCAGGGAAGTTGAACGTAGGACCTGATCACCTGTCGAGGATCATTAATAGAGAGGAACCTATGAATCTAGAGGAAAAATTCCTCGACACACAATTATTTTCAGTCCAAGTAGATGATGAATATTTTACAGACATCATTCAATACTTGAGTACAGGGACTACGCCACAAGAATTCAACACTGCACAGAAGCAAAATCTGATAATCAGGGTTGTATACTATCAGTTGATCATATGACACTTATACAATATGGGTGCCAACAACATCTTGAGAATATGTGTACTAGGACATGAAAGGCCTAGGATTCTAGCCGAAGCCCATGAGGGAATAGCAAGAGGACATTATGCAGGAAAATATACCACGCATAAGGTATTGCGTGTAGGAATATGGTGGTTGACTGTCCACAGAGACTGAAAGTACTACTTCTAGAGATGTGATATATGTGAGAGGGTTGGTAAACCAAATAGATGAGACAATATGCCCCTGAGACCACAAGTAACCTTGCAGGTATTTGACAAGTGGAAAATAGATTTTGCAGGACCAATTAACCCACCAACAAGAAGGTCGGGAGAGAGATACATTATTACTGCTACAAAGTACTTAACAAGATGGGCAGAAGCAACACCACTAAAATATTTCAGCGTAGAGACAACAAAAAACTTCTTGTTTGAGCAAGTGATCACTAGATTTGGTTGCCCAAGGATTTTGATGAGTGACCAAGGCACTCACTTCATTAACAACACTATTAAGGAAATGACTGAGGAGTTTGAAGTTTATCATCAAAAGAGTACACCATATCATCCTCAAGCAAATGGAACCATGGAAGGCTTTAATAAGATTCTAAAAAATGCACTGACAAAGATCTGAAATGTCAATAGGGACGATTGGGACTTGAAGATACTTGCAGTATTGTAGGCATACAGGAACACATTCACAAAATTGACAGGGAAGACACCATTCATATTGGTGTATGGGAAAGAAGCAGTGGTGCCATTAGAGTTTTTTGTACCTAATTTGCGCATAGCATCAATTACCAACATGAAAAATTGAGGCACAGTACAAGAAAGGATAAGTTAGTTGAGGATCATGGAAGAAGATAGGATTCTAGAAGGGTTTCACCAAGAGGTACAAAAATCAAGGGAAAAATCTTGGCATGATAGACATATCAAGAGGAAAAATTTCAAGGAGGGAGACCTAGTCTTGATGTACGGTAGTAAATCTCTTCAACACCTAGGAAAACTCTAAATGCATTGGTTGGGACCATATGAAGTAAAGACTGTCACATATGGGGGAGATGTACAAGCGAAGGAATTGGAAGGAATATAACTTAGAGGAATGATCAATAGGAGTCGACTGAAGTTGTATAGGGACAGTCAACCTCCTAGCACTTGAAAAAAAACAAAAACAAAGGATTATGCGCCGCAATAGAGGAGTTACCATGCCAGACATAAAAATATAGCAACCAACTAAAAGAGGAGTAGCGCACCGAAAAGAGAATGTTCACACGCACTTGGAACGACTAGTAGGATGAAGGAAGGACCAACGATCAGAAAAAGGAGTAAATTGCAGAAATGGCGGGTATGACAAATAGGCGCCAACTGACGACGTCTATCAAAATTGAATGTCAAGAATGATTGATGGGAGGATGCATTAATCACGCCAACTAGAGATGGAAAGGGAATTCAATGGAAATTACGCGGGAAGTGCGATTTTATTCAAAATACAACTTGGATAATGTTTCTGAGAAGTTTCACACGATCCCTATATAGGGAAAGCACGTGGGTATCAAAAGGGTTATTGTGAAATTGAGAAAATCATAGAGCAAAAGAGTATATGGAGCAGAGAGCGATTTTCTAGGAGTTATAGAGTGAACTAAGTTCAGTGAAGACCATTTTTACCACCATGGAACCACCCAAGCTAGGAGAATCAAGCCAGGCTTGTAGACGACCTCAAAGAAACCTTAGAGAACCTCAGCAGCCATAGGGAGTTGAACAAGAAACCACCTGACCTACGGAATTTGTCAACTTGGACGAAATCCTATCACCCAATATGGAACCAAGGAGCCCCACACTAGTGGTGGAGGAAACCTAACAAATAGGAGCAATGGGCATGGATATTGACATGTCGGAAGGGGGACAAAGCCAGTAAACCAGGGACGCAGGAAATCCTTCATGCCCTGAAAACCATGAATTATCCCTGAGGTTTAATGGGATGATCCCAAACTAGACAGAAGCAACCACGCCAAAAAGGTCACATATAGCAGCAACAGAGCAGCCTAGGAGGGAATAGTAGAATATGTCATCAGTTGAGCAGAGGTGTATACAAAGGAAAGAATAATGGAGGCTGGAATATCGAGTCAGCCACCATAGCAGAAGGGAAAGTATCCAGTAGAAAGATCACTGCATAGGCAGGCTGCAACAACCATAGTCTTACCGCGCATTCTGGAAGGGGTGCATATTGCGGCTAACGTGTTAGGCTATTTCAAAAAACTTCGGTACTCAGATCACGATGTGACCGAAATGGAAAATTTTCTAGAGTTTTCAAAGAAAATTTACCTAGATATCGTCGATATAGGACCCTTCGGTAAACCAATTGTCCAACCTAAGAAGTGGGCAGCTGAACTAGCCAACACTAAGATTCTAAGCTTGTTGGATATCCCGCACTTTGGGAGGGGTCGTGATGTAAAAAACTGCATCAAGAAGCTGATGGAAGTTACCCACGGAGGATACCTATGGGTGGAAGAGCATGCCTTGATAGACGTAGAGCTCATTATGTGTATTACAGGGCTGCCATCTTGGGGGGGACACTAGCATTGTTCCTCAATTAAAAAATGAAGGAGAAGGCACTAATTGAGGAAATGAAGAAGACACATGGCACATAAATAGGGTCACGCAGAATCATTATTAAGCACATCAGTGACACCGCAACCAAGCTAGGCACAAAAATCATGGTGTGCAAGTTGCTCAGGAAGTGCCGCAAGGAGGAAGTCCTTGTTGGGGTCGTCGCAGCTACAACATAGTGTGCAGAGGGCACTATAATTAGCTGGGGCCCGTACTTGTTAAATTTGTTCCTTGAATATTGCAAGGACATACAGGACCTGGGGACAGAGTTCCACTACTCTTGGCTACTCATCCTGATCACCTTGGTCAGATGGAGGGAGCCTAAATATACATACTTTTGAGAGTGATCTACTCATTGTCACACAACACGATACCTATCATTGGGGAGCACTTCAAATCCCAAAAACAAAAGTGAAAATGCAGGCATGTTTGCAGGGTGTTACAATGACCTGCATGAAATCATTGCGAACACTTGGCGGGTTACACCAGAAGTGGTCTTGCAATATCAGGGCATATCCAAATTTAAAGTGACCAGGCATGCAGTATGGCTCCAAGCATGAAAGGATCCCGAGAAGGAATGGATACAAATGCAATACTGTGTCAAGGAAGAGGACGTAGAAATGGCCATCAAGGATTGGAAATATGACTGGATATTTCCAGTACTGAATCAGGAGATGCCCACGGAGAAGGAGGTTGATGCAGAGCAAGAGAAGACACCTGCAAGAGACAAAATGATTCCCATGAAGCCAAATCCATGTCAGAAGTTGATGCAATAGAAGAAAGGGGGTGTGCCAAAGAAAGGTACCCAGGGAAGGAAGAAGAAAAACATGCAGGCACCGTAGGAATAGGAAAAAGAGATTGAGACGACACATGGGACCACATCAAGTTCTAATCAACAGGAACAAAGCCAGACCAAGAGGTCGATCATACACACCAGGTGTGCATGCAAGAAAGATAAGGCACACAAAACACCACCAAAATAAATAATCACTGAGAACGATGCAGACCTAGTGGCGCAAATGGTCCAGGACCGAACAATGAAGGATTTTGAAGAAGCCAAGCACCAAAGGGATGGGATCCATGAAGAGTTGATCTAAATGAGACAACTCCTAGAGGAGATGATAGAAATTCATAGGGTGAGCAAAGGAATAGATTCAGTCCCTGCAACATTAGAAGTAGGATCCAAGGTTGTGTCGAGCGAACAGGGTATGATCCAGACGGTAGCACATGCGAGCTCAACTTTTTATGTTACACCCATCAACTACACATGGATAAAATTGTGGGTCAGATACCCTTGAAATATATGGCACAAATACAATTGGTAATGGGGTGGATACTAACCAAGGCATTATATAAATTGCAAGTTAACGTCACACAAGAGGTACAATCGTGTGCATGCACGAACACAACAAAATTGCCACAGAAAAAGGACATCAGAGAAGAGTTGGAATTGGTTCTTGGGAAGGTCAAGCTCGAGACCAAGGACGAAAAATATTGCGTGGATAGGCTCGAGTAGGGATTGGATGTAGCCTATGAAAGAACTCCAAAGAGAACGCAAACAACAGAGCCCACGAGGACATATAAAATTGATCAGATTATGCAAACAATCGATCAATATAGGCAGGAGATCAAGAACCTCCAGGAACAACTCATCCCTACCACTCCCTTGGAGGTAAAGGAGCAAAGGAAGCAAGAATCAATAGGGTAGGTGGAGGAAATGGAACGATAAGTCAAAACAGCTCTCGACTTGTTTCATAAAGCATCACAACTATGGAAAAAGATGGAGGAGGATCAACAGGTCCAATAGTGGGACCAAGAAGAGGAGAAGATAAGTGAAACTATCCAGGACCTCAAGCATAGGAAGAAGATGATGCAGATCATTGAGTGCCTCAAAGGAGTACAAGATATGAAGAAGTTGCAAGCAAAACTCATAGCCACTTAAACACAGAAGAAGGAGCAACAAGATCAAATGGAACCTCTCCAAGAGATGGTAGTTGAGGTCATTGCACAGGCAGAAGAGGAAAATAAGAACATGACACAAACTCAGGCAGAGTGTGCAGAGATGAGCAACGAGGAGATTGCAACGCAAGTATTGTATGCGCTTAGAGAATTGGTCACACAGGTTCAAACACAAACAAGGGAACTCATGGAGAAGTTCCAGACCCTTGTGGGAGCTATTGAAGAAGAGCACAAATTTCAGGTGGCTTGGGGCAAGCCACATGTCAGTGTTGGGGGCCTGTTGGATGCATGCCTAGTCAGGAGGAAAAGCTATTTTTGGAAAGAGAACCATGAAAGGAGAAAAGGAAAAATGGAAGGGAAAGCAACATGTGTAAGGGAAGTAGGAGAGGCACACATGAAAGGAAGAAATAATTATGCTAGGGTAAGAGTTTTTGTAATGTATTGTAATTGCTGTTGAGCCAAGAATATAAATAGTTAGTACTTAGAGGAAGAAAGGGTCTGACCAAGGAAGAGAGAGTTGTAAGAACTGTACGATTCAGTAAGCTGGTGAGCTAGGGAAGCTATGATCGACTCGATCCCTAGGGTTATATCATAGGATGAGGATCCTGGTGCGATCTAGTCATCCTCACAGGGATCGAGGAGCCTATTGGAGAGAGTAAGATCTAAGATTGTAAACACACGCAACGTGACATATTAATGAACCATAATAAAGATCTTGAGAGCCAGATCTTTGTAGATGTATCCCAGGAGGGGGTGAACCATGGTAACACCTATTTTATGTGAATGAATGTATGGAATGTAACACAATTTAACAAAATATTTATAAATACACAAATAAAATTCACGAGCCTTTGTATTTTAATTTCAATAAGGAGATTGCACATTTATTTCCCATTATTTCCTTAACATCTACTTATAATAAATGTTGGTCTCTTTCAATATTGTGCATATTCTCCTAAGGCCCAAATAGAGGTATGAATTCCTCTAAATTTCTGGTATAAATACTTCAGGATCTTAGAGTAAAACATTCTTATGCAGAAATCAAACCTTTTTTTCCTTTTCAAATGTTTTGTGAAGATTATAACTATTCAATATTCACCACTAGAACATTAAATAGCTTGTAATTACTCCAATCAACCACAACATTCAGTTACAACCATCCTTATTAAAACAAAGGCAATCACTAAGTGAGGTTAACAACCAAAATATAAATTCAGCTGTAACATTTCATAATCACACATAAATATCCCAAACCATATTTAGAAACAAATTGAATTCACACTGCTCTAAAACACATTCAACAATATTTATGAACTTAACATTTGTAGAGATTTGACAAAGATATATTTATCTAAAAGATAGAAAGTGTTGGAAACAGTTGAAGGGTGTGCCACTTTCCACCCAACCATAGGCACATATGCACTTGTTATCTCTATAGTTGGCCACCCCCTAGCCAAAGTATGATGCCATGAGAGGAATTGATTTTTTTTCTCAACAAACAACAAGGGACAAAGGTTACTCTCCTTCTCCCATAATAACCTCGCATTTCAGTCTTCAATCCACCATTCATTGATGTCAAAAGTAGACATGAATATGATAGTCATGGATGTCATTAATATCAAAGGTAGAGGGAGACTGACTATTATCAATTATAGGGAATATTGTTGGAAACAATATTGTCATTGATTCCAAAGGAGATAAAATATCAAAAACAATGTTGTAGAAATGTTAAAGACAATGGGAGACTATGAATGTCTCTATGTGATGATAACCCTCTGCAATGCCCCTGTGTGTTTACCCTAAATCAAAATGACCCTACAAATGACAGGTCCAAGGATCAAACCAGAACCAACAATATGAGCCCATGGACAAGTAGAGAAAGAAATCATATTGCTATAGCGAAAGCGGAGGCCAAGAAGCATTCAGAATAAGATTTGAACTAGATCGAGGTCGTGGAGACAATCTGTTACTGTGTAAGTAGATTGGAATTAACCAAAGTTCAATTGGGCACATGTAGAATTCATTCTATAGGTTAAATTGAATAGAAAATTTAGATTAGATCGATAGTAACCTTCTCCAAAATCGATGACCAAGGTTATATCGTTGGGGATCACCTTATCGGAACTCAAAATCCACTAAGGGATTACCAATGATGATAAATTTAAAGAAAACATTGAGTGTTGATGATGACTATGGGATCGTTGATGATAATGGGCTCGGTAGTTGGAGTCGATGATGAATGGGGCCAATGAAAATTTTAGGTCAGCACCATGACATATGCCACATCAGAACCATGTAATCAACAAGGATAAATCCATGTGTGAAAATTCCAAGTCATCTTGATGAACGAACAAGAGCTAGCGGAATTGATGATATCATGACCACGTTAGTGCCATGTCATCCAACACCCGTGGAAGGGGCCACGTGTCAGACCTTGTAAAGTACCATGTAGAAGTACCCTTATCCCATGTGTCATGAAAAGACAGTTTCCACGTTGGATCGGAGCATGCAAGGTTAAAGCCTCATGAACAGGAAATGCAGTGGAGATAGGATTTAATCATGATCCTTAATCATTCCAGATCGACGATGGAGATCCCATGGATCATTGGAATTATATCATTGGAGTGAAATCCATCATAGTGACCAAGTGTAATGATGCAATGGAATTCCACAAAGTATATCTCCAAATAAATTATGGTCATTGGATCAATCAGTGAGTGATCTCGATGAATTCTTGACCGTGGATGTTGAAGAAAGTTCCGTCAGAGGGTAAGGCCATCAGAATGTTTGGATGTGAGGTTTTAATGGAAATCCGATGGGAGAAGCTATGAGTCAACAAGAACCATTGATATATCAGAAGACTGGAGAATGGAGAATCTAGATCGTTGATGCCATTTCTAGGCTTGTCAGAAGGAAGGAAGTCGAAGGTATGGGAGGAAGACTTGTGAATGGAGTCCGATGACAAGAAGGTCTAGGGACCATAGATCCATCAGAGCATATACTTCAACCATTGGATCTATGCTGATCAATTTCATGGAGGAAGAGTGATTTCAAGATGACGTGTTGTGACATCTTAGCAGTCAACATGACGTCAGGATGACAGCATGGTGGCTAGAGTATCCCAAAGGATGACGTGTGTCATATTTTGATTGTGATTAATGAAAGTGGGACCTAGTTGGACGTGAATACCATTATGACATCCTATAAAATCTGATACATTTATATGGGTAGCGAGTAGATCTAAACCATTCATCAAAGTGGCTTTGGTTGGAGTAGATTATGTTACCTATAGAGGAGGTACTCGGACAGAAGAGCTCCAAGGAGAAATATAGGTGGTAGGTCAACATGCAGGAGAGATGCAATTCCATTCGTAGATCCATCATGGTCCCACTTGACCATCTCATGAGAAATAGGTGTTAACCTCTGGTTACGTGGAGGTTTCGATAGGATCCGGACCATTGATTGAATTTTCTAAGGACCGTTAGATACGTTGAATCGTGGGTGGTCGGAGTGATATAGTCAGAGTGATTCATGACATCAAAGTGGATGCACCTCGATGAAGAGGATATATGAGAAATAAGATGGACTACAGATCCATCGGAGGACCTTCCTCCACCATTGATCTACGACCTGGCTGGGGATCGATGTCCTGATAGCCTGATAGGCATCTCGATGGTCCTGATAAACATGATAATAGTTCGACGACCTTGATTGTTTCAAGGATTGATCAAAAAATTTCTAAGCGATGAGGACTATGTTATGTGTTTTGTTGGGTTATGAACAATTGACAGATGAGATCAAACGAAGAGATGATTGGAAGAATGCTAAGCGTCGTGATGGTGTTAAGTGTTTTGAAATCCCGGTGGTTCTAATATGAAGAAGATCATATTTACGATTGAGTATTAATCACAGAGATGATCCGACGACTACTGAGAGTAGAATCCCATGAAAAAATCGAGCACTAAACACAAGTCTAAGAAGAAATGGCACATCCCAGTTTTAATGGAGATCTGGAGCCGACCTCACAAGTACATTTTGTGTGTGTGGGAAAATATGTGGAGGTATAAAGATCTATAAATAATGAATCCCTAATCGAGAAATGATTGTGTGTGTAAGTGTGTGTGTGTGTGTGTTGAAATGAGAAGCTCTACAAGTCTGAGGCTCTTGTGTGAAAGAGAAAGTATGTGAAGAAGTGGAATAACTCATACAAGTTGATAGATTTCAAGGGGTTCTGAGTCTGTAAAACCAAGAGAATGAAGAGTATGTACGAATAAGAGAATCTCTGAGGCTCACATGTCAGAGAATGAAATTAAATGGAAGAAAGGAAGATATGAACATCTCAGGGTGGTTAGGAGATGCAAGGAATTTATGTAATTATGTATAGATGTTGACTACCATGCTCAAAATAAGAGATTGTTGGATATATAATTATTTAGGGTGGCAGGGTGGAGCTTCAGAGAGGATTGAAGTCCTCATTGTAATTTGGTGCTTACATCGAAGGTTGATAATTTCATTATTAGCAAGTGGGTTCTTGAAACACAGGTTGGTGCCTTCAATTCTACAAGTTCATGCTTGTAGCAAGGATTGGTGTCCTTGGCATACTGGTTGTTGCAATTATCAAATGATTGTTTGCAGTGTAGGTTGGTGCCTACAGTTCTACAAGTTGGTGCTTGTAGAGAGGATTGGAATCCTTGGCAGATTGGTGTTTGCAATTAGAAAGTAGGTGCTTGTTATGATAGGTTGGTGCATGCATTATTGTAGGTTGGTGCTTACAATAGGGATGGGTGTTCCTCATAGGTTGGAGCCTGATACTATAATAATTGAATTATAAAAGAAATATATTTTGTGGTTATCTTCCTTTTAAGGGTTTCCATGTTACATATTGTGTACTATGTTTATCTTATAATGATGAATGTGTTGTTCTATTTCTAGTTAATTGTTTCATACTAATACACAAATAATTGGGATAAAGTGAAAAAGTTTGTTAGATACCGATTCACCTGCCCCCCCTCTCAGTATCTCTATGTGTTCCAACAAAAGACTGCTAAATCAACCCTTGAAATATAAAAATCAAATTTTAAATCATGGTGATATCCTATGAGGATTAAAAGTTAAGCTCATGACATTTCCAAAGATATTATTTCCCTACTTAGTCACAGAAGCTGAGTGAAAGAGATTAACACAATGCCACCACCAAATTGATGCTCTCAACATCATTTTTATTGAGAAATATTGAAACCTAAGATAAAAACAATCGGGTATTCTCCATCTTAGATAATAAGCCATAGTACCTATTCTATAGTTTTCCAAAAAAAATGGACCATGCTCCAAAGGGTTTCCTCTTACCCTATAAGTAATCCATAAATAAAGTTTTAGAAATTATTGAATAAAAACGTAAAGTTATAGGAGGAAAACCTAAGGCTACAAAATCCAAAATAATATTCAATTTACCTTTGTGAGCAGGTGGGGATAGCAAGTATTATGTTCGGCTCTTGGAAAGCTGTTTTTCCAAACCCATATAATTCTTATGGACAATAACACAACAATAAATCAGTTACAAGTTAATGGAAAATAAGTAGCATGATGATGGATATATTTTCAAATCTAGCCAACCCTTGAAAAAATAGAGTATAATATTACCTTTTGAACCGTGGTATTCATTCTAACTCAGGCTTGAGTCACTCTGCATATGAAAAAGAAAATCAATTAAACCATGCAAAAGATAATGGTCTCGATTTACAATGTCGTAATTAAGTCTTGGTGGTACTATAAGGGTCAGACAACCATAAGTTTTAATGCCGCAAGGAGGAAGTCCATGTCGGGGTCATCAAGGGTGTCGCAAGGAGGAAGTTCTCAAATATTTTTTATCCACATTCAAAGACGTGTTTGTGGTAATCTCAAAGACATGTGTTTCTTTTCATAATCCCATGTTCTATTTATTATTAATCATAGAAAATTGACCAGCCATTATTACAATCCATAAGTTATCGATCCAAAGCTTTATGCTCTAATGGCATTCACAATCACACTTATTTGGACACATAGATAGATAGATCAGATGTAGAAAGTGCCGCAAGGAGGAAGTCCCTGTTGAGGTCATCACAGCTACAACATAGTGTGCGGAGGGAACTATAATTAGTTGGGCCCCATACTTGTTAAATTTGTTCCTTGAAGATTGCAAGGACGTGCAGAACCCAGGGATAGAGTTCCACTACTCTTGGCTACTCATCCTGATCACCTTGGTCGGATGGAGGGAGCCTAAATATACATACTTTTGAGAGTGATCTACTCGTTTTCATGCAACATGATACCTATCATTGGGTAGCACTTCAAATCCCAAAAACAAAAGTGCAAATGCAGGCATGTTCGTAGGCTATTACAATGACCTGCATGAAATCATTGCGAACACTTGGTGGGTAGAATTGGTCTCGCAATATCAGGGCATATCCAAATTTAAAGTGACCAGGCATGCAATATGGATCCAATCATGAAAGGATCCCGAGAAGGAATGGATACAACTGCAATATTGTGTCAAGGAAGAGGACGTAGAAATGACCATCAAGGATTGGAAAGATGACTAGAGAGTTCCATTACTGAATCAGGAGATGCCCACAGAAAAGGAGGTTGATGTAGGGCAAGAGAAGACACCTGCAAGAGACAAAACGATGCCCATGAAGACAAATCTAGGTCATAAGTCGATGCAACAAAAGAAAGGGGGTGCACCAAAGAAAGGTACCCAGGCAAGGAAGAAGAACAACACCCAGGCGCCGCAGGAACATGAAAAAGAGATTGAGACAACACATGGGACCACATCAAGTTCTACTCAACAGGAACAAAGCCAGACCAAGAGGTCGATCATACACACCAGCTATGTGCACAAGAAATCTAAGGCACACAAAACACCACCTGAATATACAATCACTGAGGATGACGCAGACCTCGTGGCCCAAATGGTCCAGGACTGAACAACGGAGGATTTTGAAGAAGCCAAGTGCCAAAGGGACAGGATCCAAGAAGAGTTGATCTACATGAGACAAATCCTAGAGGAGATAATAGAAACACATAGGGTGAGAAAAGGTATAGATTCAGCCCTTGCAGCATCAAAAGTAGGAGCCAAGGTTGTGTCGAGTGAACAGGATATGATCCAAACAGTAGCACATGCGAGCTCAACTTTTTACGTTACACCCATAAGCTGCACATGGATAGAATTGTGGGTCAGATACCCTTGAAATATATGGCACAAATACAATTGCTAATGGGGTGGATACCAACTAAGGAATTATATAAATTGCAAGTCAGCATCACACAAGAGGTACAATCGTGTGCATGCATGGATGCAAAAGAAATGCAACAGACAAAGGACATCATAAAAGAGTTGGAGTTGGTGCTCGAGCAGGTCAAGCTCAAGACCAAGGATGAAAAATATCACGTGGATAGGCTCGAGCAGGGATTGGATGTACCCTATGAAATAATTCCAAAGAGAACGCAAACAAAAGAACCCACGAGGACATAGAAAATTGATCAGATTATGCAAACAATATATCAATACAGAAAGGAGATCAAGAACCTCCAGGAACAACTCATCCCTACCACTCCCTCGGAGGTAAAGGAGCAAAGGAAGCAAGAATCAATAGGGTAGATGGAGGAAATGGAATGACAAGTCAGCGCAGCTGTCGACTTGTTTGATAAAGAATCATAGCTATGGACAAAGATGGAGGAGGATCAAAAGGTCCAGTAGTGGGACCAAGAAGAGGAGAAGATAAGTGCAACTATCCAGGACCTCAAGCATAGGAAGAAGATGATGCAGATCACTGAGGGCCTCAAAGGAGTACAAGATATGAAGAAGTTGCAAGAATAACTCATAGACATGTAGACAAAGAAAAAGGAGTGACAAGATCAAATGGAACCTCTCCAAGAGATGGTCGTTGAGGTCATTGTGCAGGAAGAAGTGGAAAATAAGAACATGACACAAACTCAGGTAGAGTGTGCAGAGATGAGAAACGAGGAGATTACAACGCAAGTATTGGACGTGCTTAGAGAAATGGCCGTGTAGGTTCAAATACAAGCAAGGGAACTCATGGAGATGTTCCAGACCCCCGCAGGAGCTGTTGAAGAAGAGAACAAATTTTAGGTGGCTCGGGGCAAGCCACATGTCAGTGTTGGGGGCCTGTTGGATGCATCCCTAGTCAAGAGTCAAGAGGAAAAACTATTTTTGGGAAGAGAACCATGAAAAGAGAAAAGGACAAATGGAAGGGAAAGCAACATGTGTAAGTGAAGTAGGTGAGGCACACATGCAAGGAAGAAATAATGATGCTAGGGTTAGATTTTTTGTAATGTATTGTAATTGTTGATGAGCCAAGAATATAAATAGTTAGTACTTAGAGGAAGAAAGGGTCTAACCAAGGATGAGAGAGTTGTAAGAACTGTATGAGTCAGTAAGATGGTGAGCTAGGGAATCTATGAGCGACTCGATCCCAAGGGTTAGATCATAGGAGGAGGATCTTGGTGCGATCTAGTCATCCTCACAGGGATCGAGGAGCCTATTGGAGAGAGTAAGATCTAAGATTGTAAACATGCACAGTGTGACATATTAATGAACCATAATAAAGATCTTGAGAGCCAGATATTTGTGGATGTATCCCAGGAGGGGGTGAACCATGGTAACACCTATTTTATGTGAATGAATGTATGGAATGTAACACAATTTAACAAAATATTTTTAAATACACAAACAAAATTCATGAGCCTTTGTATTTTAATATCAATAAGGAAATTGCACATTTATTTCCCATTATTTCCTTAACATATACTTATAATAAATGTTGGTCTCTTTCAATATTGTGCATATTCTCCTAAGGCCCAAATAGAGGTATGAATTTCTCTAAATTTCTGGTATAAATACTTTAGGAGCTTAGAGTAAAAAAATCTTATGCATAAATCAAACCTTTTTTTCCCTTTCAAATGTTCTGTGAAGATTCTAACTATTCAATCCTCACCACTAGCACATTAAATAGCTTGTAATTACTCAATCAACCACAACATTCAGTTACAACCATCCTAATTAAAAAAAAATGAAATCACTAAGTGAGGTTAACAACCAAAATATAAATTCAGCTGTAACATTTCATAATCACACATAAATCTCCCAAACCATCTTTAGCAACAAATTGAATTCGCACTGCTCTAAAACACATTCAACAATATTTATGAACTTAACATTTGCAGAGATTTGACAAAGATATACTTATCTAAAATATAGAAAGTGTTGGCAACTGTTGAAGGGTGTGCCACTTTCCACCCAACCATAGGCACATATGCACTTTTTATCTCTACAGTTGGCCACCCCCTAGCCAAAGTATGATGCCATGAGAGGAATTTCCTTTTTTTCTCAGAAAACAACAAGGGACAAAGGTTACTCTCCTTCTCCCATAATAACCTGGCATTTTAGTCTTCAATCCACCATTCATTGATGTCAAAAGTAGACATGAATATGATAGTCATGGATGTCATTAATATCACATGTAGAGGGAGACTGACTATTATCAATGATAGGGAATATTGTTGGAAACAATATTGTCATTGATTCTAAAGGAGATAAAATATAAGAAACAATGTTGTAGAAATGTTAAAGACAATGGGAGACTATGAATGTCTCTATGTGATGATAACCCTCTGCAAGGCCCCTATGTGTTTACCCTAAATCAAAATGACCCTACAAATGACAGGTCCAAGGATCAAACCAGAACCAATAATATGAACCCATGGATAGGTAGAGAAAGCAATCATATTGCTACAGCCAGAGAGGAGGCCAAGAAGCATTCATAATAAGATTTGAACCAGACTGAGGTCGTGGAGACAATCCATTACTGTGTAAGTAGATTTGAATTGACCAAAGTTGAATTAGGTGCTTGTAAAATTCATTCTACAGGTTAAATTGAATAGAAAATTTAGATTAGATCGATACTAACCTTCTCCAAAATCGATGACCAAGGTTATATTGTTGGGGATCACCTTATCGGAACTCAAAATCTACTAAGGGATTACCGATGATGATAAATTTAAAGCAAACATTGAGTGTTGATGATGACTATGGGATCGTTGATGACAATGGGCTTGGTAGTTGGAGTCGATGATGAATGGGGCCAATGACAATTTTAGGTCAGTGCCATCACATATGCCGCATTAGAACCATGTAAGCAACAAGGATAGATCCATGTGTGAAAATTCCAAGTCATCCTGATGAATGAACAAGAGCCAGCGGAATTGATGATATCATGACCACGTTAGTGCCATGTCATCCAACACCCGTGGAAGGGGCCATGTGTCAGACCTTGTAAATTACCACGTAGAAGTACCCTTATCCCATGTGTCATGAAAAGACAGTTTCCACATCGGATCAGAGCATGCAAGGTTAACACCTCGTGAACAGGAAATGCAGTGGAGATAGGATTTAATCCTGATCCTTAATCATTCCAAATCGATGATGGAGATCCCATGGATCATTGGAATTATATCATTGGAGTGAAATCCATCATAGTGACCAAGTGTAAGGATGCAATGGAACTCCACAAAGTATATCCCCAAATAAATTATGGTCATTGGATCAATCAATGAGTGATCTCGATGAATTCTTGACCATGGATATTGAAGAAAGGTTAGTCGGAGGGAAAGGCCATCAGAATGTTTGGATGTGAGTTTTTAATGGAAATCCAATGGGAGAAGCTACGAGTCAACAAGAACCATTGATCTATCAGAATCCTAGAGAATGGAGAATCTAGATCGTTGATGTCATTTCTAGGCTAGTCAGAAGGAAGGAAGTCGAAGGTATGGGAGGAAGACTTTTGAATGGAGTCCGATGACAAGAAGGTCCAGGGACCATAGATCCATCAGAGCATATACTTCAACCATTGGATCTATGATGATCAATTTCATGGAGGAAGAGTGATTTCAAGATGATGTGTTGTGACATCTTTGCAGTCAGCATGACATCAGGATGCCAACACGGTGGCTAGAGTATCCCAAAGGACGACGTGTGTCAGATTTTGATTGTGCGAAATGAAAGTGGGACCTAGTTGGACGTGAAGAACATTATGACATCCTATCAAATCTGATACATTTATATGGGTAGCGAGCAGATATACACCATTCATCAAAGTGGCTTTGGTTGGAGTAGATTATGTTACCTATAGAGGAGGTACTCTGACAAAGGAGCTCCAAGGAGAAATATAGACGATAGGTCAGCATGCAGGAGAGATGAAATTCCATTCGTAGATCCATCATGGTCCCACTTGACCATCTCAAGAGAAATAGGTGTTAACCTCTAGTTACCTTGAGGTTTCAACGGGATCAGGACCACTGATTGAATTTTCTAAGGACCGTCAGATACGTAGAATCGTGGGCGATCGGAGTGATATAGTCAGAGTGATTCACGACATCAAAGTGGATGCACCTCGATGAAGAGGATATATGAGAAATAATATGGACCGCAAATGCATCGAAGGACCTACCTCCACCATTGATCTATGAACTAGTCGGGGATCGATGTCTCGATAGCCTAATAGGCATCTCGATGGTCCTGATAAACATGATAATAGTTTGACGACCTTGATTGTTTCAAGGATTGATCAAACAATTTCTAAGTGATGAGGACTATGTTATATGTTTTGTTGGGTTGTGAAAAATCGACAGACAAGATCAAACAGAGAGATGATTGGACAAATGCTAATCATTGTGATGGTGTTAAGTGTTTCGACATCTCGGTGGGTCTAATATGAAGAATATTGGATTTACGGTTGAGTATTAATCACAGAGATGATCCGACGACTACTGAGAGTAGAATCCCATGAAAAAATCGAGCACTGAAAGAAGGGTATTGCAGAAGTCTTAGAATAAATGTCACATCCCAGTTTTAATGGAGATTTGGAGCTGACCTCACAAGTACATTTTGTGTATGTGGAAAAATATGTGGAGGTAGAAAGATCTATAAATAATGAATCCCTAATCGATAAATGATTGTGTGTGTGTGTGTGTGTGTGTGTGTTGAAATGAGAAGCTCTGCAAGTTTGAGGCTCTTGTGTGAAAGAGAAAGTATGTGAAGAAGTGGAATAACTCAGACGAGTTGATAGATTTCAAGGGGCTCTGAGTTTGTAGAACCAAGAGAGTGAAGAGTATGTACGAATAAGAGAAGCTCTAAGGCTCACATGTCTGAGAATGCAATTAAATGGAAGAAAGGAAGATATGAACATCTTAGGGTGGTAAGGAGATGCAAGGAATTTATGTAATTATGCAAATATGTTGACTACCGTGTTCAAAATAAGAGATTGTTGGATATATAATTACGTTAGGGTGGCAGGGTGGAGCTCTAGAGAGGATTGAAGTCCTCATTGTAATTTGGTGCTTACATCGAAGGTTGATGATTTCATTTTTAGCAAGTGGGTGCTTGAAACGCATGTTGGTGCCTTCAATTCTACAAGTTGGTGCTTGTAGCAAGGATTGGCGTCCTTGGCATACTGGTTGTTGCAATTATCAAGTGATTGTTTGCAGTATAGGTTGGTGCCTGGAGTTCTACAAGTCGGTGCTTGTAGAGAGGATTGGAATCCTTAGCAGATTGGTGTCTACAATTAGAAAGTAGGTGTTTGTTATGACAGGTTGGTGCCTGCATTATTGTATGTTGGTGCTTACAATAGGGATGGGTGTCCCTCATAGGTTGGAGCCTGATATTATAAAAATTGAATTATAAAAGAAATATATTTTGTGGTTATCTGCCTTTTAAGGGTTGCCATGTTACATATTGTGTACTATGTTTATCTTATGATGGTGAATGTGTTGTTGTATTTCTAGTTAATTGTTGCATACTAATATGCAAATAATTGGGATAAAGTGAAAAAGTATGTTAGATACCGATTCACCTGCCCCCCCTCTCAGTATCTCTATGTGTTCCAACAAAAGACTGCTAAATCAACCCTTGAAATAGAAAAATCAAATTTTAAATCATGGCGATATCCTATGAGGATTAAAATTTGAGCTCGTGACATTTCCAAAGATATTATTTCCCTACTTAGTCATAGAAGCTGAGTGAAAGAGATTAACACAACGCCACCACCAAATTGGTGCTCTCAACATCATTTTTATTGAGAAATATTGAAACCCAAGATAAACACAATCAGGTATTCTCCATCTTAGATAATAAGCCATGGTACCTAGTCTATTTTTTTCCAAACAAAATGGACCATGCTCCAAAGGGTTTCCTCTTACCCTGTAAGTAATCCATAAATAAAGTTTTAGAAATTATTGAATAAAAACGTAAAGTTATAGGAGGAAAACCTAAGGCTACAAAATCCAAAATAATATTCAATTTACCTTTGCGAGCAGGTGGACAACAAGTATTATGTTCGGCTCTTGGAAAGTTGTTTTTCCAAACCCTTGAACAAGTGATGGATAATGGTGTCGATTTACAATGTCGTAATTAAGTCTTGGTGGTACTATTAGGGTCAGACTACCATAAGTTTCAATGGTGCCAAGACGTGGCCTGCATGAATCTCTCCTCGTGGGATTCTATTAACCTTGAATTGATACAAACCAAAGTTTAATCATTGGTTAAACAAGTAATCAACTATGCATTATCACGACACAATTAATATATGACGTTGATGTGTGTAGGTGCATTAACAAGTGGAAACTGTATATGAAATAAAGTATATGTAAATACATGTTGGAATCCTTGAGGTCGAGATCCATAGGAATATTATGTGGTGATAAAAGGTGGGCCTGTGGATTCAATCCACTAATACCCCCACGATATAGTTGTATCAATAAATATATTTAACGATAAAACATTTGAACATAAAGAAGAGAGAGCTAAATGTTTGATTTAAACAACCAATACATGACCATTGGGTCATAATAAAAGGATTATAGTTCTTAAGAACCAAAATACAATAGAGTTTAAATAATGACAAAACAAATGTGTAAACATATAAGACTTGTCCAATCCTATAGCGTTATAGTTCGTCCCTTTGAGACCACACTTTTTATTTATAATATGGGCTTCGATAAGAAGAATCATAATACTAAATGAACATGTACATGGTGAATGTATCCAAATTTTTTTATATGAATGCATGGTGAATATGTTACCAAAATTAATAAAGTTATAATTACTTGATTAGAAGGAAGAATAGCACTTATATACATGCGAAGAGAATAATTTCCATTTAATGTCGACGACTGGTGCAAGCGTGATTGAGCAAGTACCCTGTCATGGAAATGCCATGATAATTAGTTAAGAACATTAAAAAATCATATGCAAAGAAAATTTAAGAAAATTATATAAGAAAAGTTCCAATTATAATTGCACAACTATACTCTTGACGATGAAAAAAAATGGATGGAAGAGTCATTACAATCATCATGAATCCTTGTATGTACATTGATGGGGTCGTCCAACCTCTCTAATGTGTCCATGTTTCCGAGGATAGGCGGGTCCGCTCCTTGGGCATGCTGCCAAGTTTCCTTGCCCTTTCCCAAAAACAACTTAAGTCTTTGTCAATCGTTCTAATGTAAGTAAGGTGAGTGACCCCTTGGTGCCACACATTACCATCATATGCCCAAGGTGCTCCTGACATGGCTATTTTTTCCTCTGAATTCGTGGTCTATAGTTTTCTACGTTTTATATCATCCTATGTCAACGTTATGGAATGGATACCTATACTATTGTGTTCCTCTATCTGATACCTTTCCAATGAGGTATCACGTGCCTCATTCCGACACATGTGGAAAAAGTTATGGTTGTTTGAAAATCATCACTCAACAGTCATTGATGAAGCCCATGGGTTGATTTGGACCATTGATTTTTTGAACCTGAAAAAAGAGGAATCCCTCCTGCATAAGAGATCAACATTTAGTGATGAAATGGATTATACCCTATGTATATTTGGAAAATAACCTGGGCATCATGGGACCCACAACTTGTAGCATGATTTTTTTCAATTTTCCCTTTTAGATCACTAGGAAGCAATTTTCAGATCTGAAAATTAGTCACATAGAGTTGCATGTGAAAATTGACAATAGCTTTGTGAATTTAATTGTTTCATTTCCCTCAGTGGTATTTTGTTTATCCTCGAAGCCAATACCTGTGTTGATGAATGGTGACCTTTGGAAACTGATAATATTATCTAATATTTCAATACTCTTTACAAAATTCAAGCTTCCATTCAATTGATCAATTGTTTTCTCTAGTTCCTTTCTTAAGGAAACTATTTCATCTTCTAGCTTCTCGCAATTTTCTTCCTTTTCTTTCAACTAGCTTCTCACCACTTCTATCATGTTTTCCTCTTCTATTTGAGTCTTTAGGATAATATTTGCCTCCTCTATTTCTTCACAATCATGATCCTTCTTCTCATGTTTCTACAATTGCTTCTTCTTCTTTATGTTCTCTTCCCCGAGTCTGTCTATTTCGTTTAAGGAACTAATGAATTTTGCTTCAAGATTCACTTCCCCATCAACGTATTCTTCTTCTTAATCTTCATTTTCTTCATTAGTGGATTTTTTTTCCATGGTTATGGAGAGAGATTATTATTTGTCATCATTATATTCCCTTTCTTTGAAGTTTCCAGATCCTCCTTTTATCTTTCTCACAACTTGTGCTTCTTCTGTCTCTGATTCACAACATGAACAATCACCAGATTTCTCTTCATTGGATCTCTCTTCATAAATGTTTCGTATCTTGTCCCAAATTTGTTTAGTTGTTGTACACTTCATTACCTTGACAATCTCAGAATTTGGTAGGCCACTCAAGATGACCTCTATTTTTTTTTCATTGTTTTCACTTGACTCATTATCAACTTTATTTGTATAACTTATTCTGACCGATTCCCAAATATCAAACCTAAGGGCTTGCAAATATGTCCTCATTCTTATACTCGAAGTTGCATATTTTGTTCCATGGAACAAAGGGGCTCTATTTGTAGGGAGACCTTCCTTAGAATCCATATGTGCTCAAGATCTTCCTTCCAGTGGTTAAATTTTTTCTGAAGGAACCCACTATGATACCAAATGTTTCCAGTGGATCGGACTAAGGTTACCAATCACTATAGTGATGCCTGGGGAAACAGTCGACAGTTCGATCCACGTGAAAGGGCAGGGTATCTAGCCCGAAATCAACTTGAAAGGATTCCACTCATCATTGTGGGTATACCTCTCAAGAGACCCCCATAATACGCGCAACCTCTACACCAAGACCGACAAAGCAAAGTGAGTAACTCTGCCAGTCTCAATGCGACCTCGTAATTGACCCTTGTGTTAGAAGGGCTTCCTAGGACAAAATGTAATAAGTGGATTTAACTCTCCCTATCACAAGATGCTATGTTTGTTTGCAACTTTGGAAAGTTATCTTTCACACCTATTCCAAAGCCCTACAACTACTCTAATGTAGGTTTGCTACCAGAAAAGATAAAAATGTCTAATCAGTTTTTATAAGCGCTTTATTTTATAGCTGTTGTTACTCAAAAGGAAGATGGCGTGGACAATATGGTGTTTTGACCGACTCGAAAATTATGCAAAGATATGAAGATGCAATCTTTTCATTTCGATGAAAGCTATGCTACGAGAAGGAGAAAACATTTATCATTCCCATATGCACGATGTCCCAAAATATATTAAACTCATCAATATCAAGATTCTCAAGAAATGAGAAAAATGTATTGTACACCAATGCACGATTCATGGCCCCCCTAGGCCATGAGGGGGAAATTTTTTCATAATTTAAGAGCAAAAAATGCCAAGAATCATGCAATTTCGCTACTTCAAATGCAAGGATGCCCCCAATCTAATATAAAGCAAGAAATTAAATCTGTTTGTTTCAAAAATTTCACTAAAATCAATAATGAACTTTCTTAAAACAAAGAAACCCAAACTAAAAGTTTTCTTTTAAAGCGAACTATTCAGAAGAAATCTCATCTTTCCCTAAAAAATTCTAAAGAAAACACATGCTTTGTAATTGAAAGACACTCAAAGCAAGAGACTAATCCTTCAAAACCAAACAAAGAAAATATGGCTAAAAGAAACTCAAAGAATGTCAAGTAGACTGTAAACAGATCAATATAGGCTCCAAAAATTCAATCCAGTTGTTCAAAGAAAAACTGGGCATCAAAAAATGACTAGACCCAATCCAAAAAATTTTACAAACAAGTTCGCAGGTTGGCAGTGTATTACAGTGTGAGAATCAAAGATTCTCGCAGGTTGAACTAAGGTTGACTGCGAGGGGTTCGCACTGGACTTAACACCAGGGTGCGAACTCGGGTGTTTCTCGCAGGCCACTAAAGGGTACAGTGCGAGAATGCCTGTAAACAAGCAAAAATTTGAAAAAGGACTAAATTTGAGTGAACTTTCAGGTCCAGAGAGTCTGGATGGATCTCCCACAGACTCAGAGACTAGAAAACAAACAATCAAAGCAAGGGAAACTAGACTAACTAGGAAACAATCTGTTTCCCAGTTGAGTCGCCAATTTTGTTATTGGACTAATCGATAGGTGCGGACACTAACAGATCTCCCTAGATCCACCTAGATCTAGAAAAAAACACACCAAAACATGATGCTTTCCTTAAGTTTTAGATATTGAATTTACTAACTAAAGAGGGATGGGTGACATACTGTTTAAATGTTGCTTCCTCTCGCCATCGCCATCCTAGCTCCGTTCCAACGCTCATACAATGATGATCCTGCAAAAGAACACAACCAACCAAAGTGATAGCAATAACATAAACTCAATATAAACCTATGTATGTGATCAAGGAATCATACAATA